>CAJVQA010008691.1:0-12743 GCA_910591915.1 Cetraspora pellucida
GCGGAATGGAACAAATCCATTCTGGTTCAGTTCTTGACAGAGCTGACAAGGTCTCCCAGTTTAGGCATAAACTGGTGTGACAAGTCGTATTTGAGTGCAGTTTCTGTACTTGGGTAATGCCGGGCTTGCAATTTCAAAATGTAGATTACTAGAAATAGTTTATATTTCAAATAGTAAAATTTTGTATCTGAGCTCTGACAAGACTGTCAAAGAATAAAAAAAAAAAAAAAAAAAAAAAGAAGAAGAAAGTACTTCTCTGATAAAAAAAAATTAGGTAATAAATGGCACAACTCTAAAAATTAATTTTTTTGATGATTATTTGAACTAAACTTTTTAAAAAGCTAAACTACAGAAAAATAATATAGTTAATATATTAAACTTTATAAAAACCTTTTTAAAATACTATAAACATATAGTTAGACATTAAAATAAAGATAAAAAAGAGTTACAACTTTGTAGTAATAGTTTAAAATACACTTTGAAACTATAAAAGAAATAGTTAGTAAAAGCCAAGATTTTCATTAAGTAAACAACAAAATTAGATATATTAGTTCTATATAACTATAAAACCTACAAGGAATATTCATATAAGTTAAAAACTTACAGAAACTAAAAAGTTAGTTCACCTAGCATTTTATGTTTTTTTTAAGAAAAATTTTGTAAAAGTAGATAATTTAGTTTTATAATTTTATCAATAACTTTTTCTGACAATTATTTAAACCAAACTTTCCAAAAAGCTGAACTACAGAAAATGATATAGTTAATATATTAAACTTTATGAAAACCTTTCTAAAGTACTATACATATATTGTTAGACATTAAAATAGAGTTGAAAAAGAGTCGCAATCTTGTTGCTGGTTTAAAGAGCACTTTAGGACTATAGAAGAAGTAGTTAGTGAAAGCCAAGGTTTCTCATTAAGTAAACAACAAAGTTGGATATATTAGTTTTATACAACTGTAAAATCTACAAGAAACACCTACAAGAGTAAAGAACTCACAAAAGCTAAAGTTGGTTCACCTAGCACTCTCACTTTTTCTTTATGAAAAATTTTATAAAAGTGAGCAATTTAATTTACCTCCTAAAGATTGACATATAAAATTACCAAAACAGTTAGCAATGTTTACTTCCTAAACAGGATTGTTTACAACATGGATCAGAAATAATACAGCAATACAAATATGACTATACATGTGCCTTGAGCTACTAAAAATCTGACAAACACTGTCTCTAAACTAACCAGTATTCTATATTGACCCTTTATGATAAAGTCAAAGTTTTTTTCTCCTTTTTGGTTTTTTGTTTATATAATCTAAGTAAATAGGAAGATAGTAAAGTAATTTTTATTTAGTATAGTTTATAATTTTTACAAGCCTGATACAGGCTTATAATTGTGATTGTCTAATATCTATGAATTGCAAGTTTCATGTCTGACATAGGCTTAAAATCATGACCATCTGATTTTGTGAATTGCAAATTTCACACTTTTCTTTTTTCTTATTTTTTCCTTTTCTCCTTTTATTTCTTGTTTTGTATCTTTTATCATTTACCCTTATACCTCTGTTTTTTTATATATAAAATCTTTTTTTTTGTTTTTTTGCTTCTCTATAAGAAGATGTTATCAAATTAGTGGTATCCTATTGTAGAGTGGCAGTCAGATGAGCAGTCTACTTCTGTTTGAAATAGTACGACAGATCATACTTAGATACCAATAAGGTGGCCAGATGATACTGAACTTAAGTATTAGGAAAATTCTCTGTAATCTGTATAGTATCAAAAATTCTAATAAAGTACTAGCATGACTGCTTAAGTTAAAAAAAAAGATGATTTAGTTTATTTTTTCTAAAAATTGATATGTAAAATCATCAAAACAATTAATAGTATTTATTTTCTAAACAGAATTATTAATAATATAGATTAGAAATAATATAATAATACAAATATAACTATATATGTACTTCAAGCTACTAGAAATCTGTTAAATATTAACTTTAGACTAACTAGTATTCTATTAACTCTTTATGATAAAATCAAATTTTTTTCTTTTTTTTTTAGTTTTTTGTTAAATAATTTAAGTAAATAAAAAAATAATAGAATAATTTTTATTTAATATGGCTTATAATTTTTAAAAGCCCAGTACAGACTTATAATTGTAATTGTTTTGTATTTTTTATTATTTATTCCTAAAATTTTTTTTTGTTTTTTTGTTTTTTTATAAGAAAATTATCATCAGATTAGTAATATTCTATTATAGGACAGCAGTTAGATAAGCAGTCTATCTTTGTTTAAGAGTAGTGTAACAGATCACACTTAGGTGCCAATAAAGTGACCAAGTAATGCTTGACTTAAGTATTAAAAAAATTCTATGTAATTTGTATAGTTTCAAGAATTCTAATAAAATACTTAATTTAAAAAAAACATCTTAGAAATTACTATTAAAATTGATTTTTAAATTATTCAATAGATTAAATATTATATATATTTTTTTATATTATTATTTATGTTCAAACTTAAATAAGTCTTAGTTACTTTTATAAGTTTTAAGTCATAGCTTATATATATGTCTAAGTCTTTATTCTTTATATATAATTTAAAAACAAACTTTTCTTTATAAAAACTTAACTTAAATTTTAATAAAAATTTTTTTTTTTTTTTATTATACCAAAGTAGAAACTTTATTAAGTAATAGAAGTAATTACATTAAAGATTTCTAAACTATATTTGTGCTACTTATTTAAGACACCCAATGTAACATTATACCTTTATTTTTATATAACACTATTATTAATTATTTTAAATTAATTTTAAGCATAAAAAGGTTGAAGAAAATCTAAGGTGATAGTCTTGGCATTTAGTAAATACAGTTAGTAAGTGTATAGCCTAGAATTAACTAGTTTTTAATAGATATAGTTGAATTTATAATAGATGTATTGGTAGTATTAAAATTAAATTAAAAAGATAAAGTTAAAGAATATATTTTTGAATGTTTAGATTTTTTAGTTATATTGTGAACTTTTTACTATTGTTGTTGAAGAATATTACATGATAATCATATATGTTAGTAGAACCAATTTAGAGTAGTATTTGATAGAACTATAAAAAAGAAAGATGTTGTTTTATAAAGTAATATTTTAACATTATTGTAATAAGATATAGAGAAGAGGTCTTTGATAAGATTAAGAAAATAAGAGTGTAGTAGAGTATTTGTTTGTTGTAACAAGATAATATAGATTTTATCTGAAAGTTCAGAAGAGATATTTAATTGCTGTGTAGTATTTGAAATTAAAGTTTGAAGGATTTGTTAAAGATTATATTTTTGTTTAGAACATGTAAAGAGATGTAATATATCTTTGAGAGTTTGACAATAGATACAATTTGGAGTAGTATATAAGAGTGAATATCATAAGTTAAGGTTTTGCATAATAGGTAGGTTGATCATTATTTAAAGAATTGATAATATCAATGTTTGTTAACTATTAAATAGAGAATGGGTTTTGGAAGGATTTAAGTTGTGACCAAGAGAGAAGTAATTGTATAGTAATTGTGTTTTGTAAAAATAGTCAGGTTTTAGTAGGTATTGTGTAATCATGCCATATAAAATAATTAGGAAGTAATGTTGTAAAGTTAGATTTAATTAAGTATTTAGAAGTATTTTGTTTAGCTAAAAGATCAGTTTGATTATAAAAAGAATTATTAGATTAGGATTTAACTTTGTAAAAAAAGATTTTGAGAGATTTTGTTTAAATAAAATAATAGATAATAAATAAAATATCTCAGTTTTTAATATATAAAAATTTATATAAAAAAGAAAATAATTGGATGTTTTTTTAAGCTGTTAGATTGTCAAAATATATATTAGTTTATGAGTTTATTAGGAGAATGAGTAGAAGATAGACAATTGCTTCAAGTTTTGTTTAAATAGAATCAGAGTATAAAGATATTGTACAGTTAAATTTGATTTAAGTATTATGTTCAAAGATCCATACAATATTAATTTTTAGATGTAGTGTTTGTGTATTAATAATTAAAGCATTTGTATAGAAATAAGTATTATTTAGAAGATTTTTAGTTAATAGGAATAGATTAGTAGGTTGGTTTTGGTAATAAGAGAAAGATATGTTTTTTTGGATTATTTAAATTTCTATATTAAGATATAAATAGTTGGTAATTGAGATAATATCGAAGTTGAAATTACATGTTATTGAATATTAATAAGTGCATGAATTTTATGATTGTAAATAGTTGTTATTCTTTTTTAGTGATTTAATATAAAAAATATTAATAGAAGTTTGAAATATTGGTGTAGGTAAGTTAGTAGGAATTAGGAATATTAAATCAAAAGAGATATTATGAAAGAAAAAAAAGTTAAATAAATTTTTTGTAAAGAGAATTTGTAAGTTATTAAAAACAATTAACTATTTATTTAATAATAATAAGTGATAAAAAGTGATTGTGTTAAAGAAATTAATAAAGATATTAATATTTAGTAAGTTAAGATGTAGTCATATTTGAGAAATTGTATTGTTTTGAATAAGATTGAAAAGTTTAATAAACCAAGATGAAGTAGGTCCATAAGTAGATTTTTTGGTATATATATACTGTATATATTGTTCTATAGAAGAATATATAAAGTATCAGCTGTTGTAAGTTGTTTAATAAAGAGTATTTTATTGTTTCGAAGACTGTTAATTAATGAATTAGAATTATTAGATGAAAGAATATCGTATATTTGTTTTTGTAGATATAAGAATATTAACTAGCAGTAAGTTTAGTGAGTTATTAAGTAAAAGAAAAATATTGGTGTTATTTAAAAATAAAAGTTAAAAGATGAATATAAAATTTTTTGTTTTTAATGAAAACTTGGAAGCAGTATTTGGAAGAAAAAAAAATTATCATATTTTAGTTAGCTAATTTTTAATTTTGATTATACCAATATGTTTAAGAAGAGAAGTAGTATAAAAAATATGTTCCATTATAGATATTACTATTTTTTGAATTAAATGTTAAAGGATTAGAAGTTTAAATAATAATAAATTAGTAAGAAAAGTATTAAATATATTTTTTGTGAAATGAAGTATTTTTTTTGTTGTAATAAAGAGTAGATATGAGAGTTTTTGTTATTGTGTTTTTGAAATTAATAAGATTTATAATAAATATTCTAAAGATAATTGTAGTATTATATTAAAGAGAATAAAGATTTGTTTAGGTAAAAGTTTTTTAAATTTAATTAGACCAAGAAAGTTTTCAATTTTATTTTAGAGTATTTCATATGTTGGTTTAGTTAAGTCATTTTCATTAAAATAGATACCAAGCTATTATATAGTTTTATAAAACTTATATAAAAGTATTATTTGATTATTGTAATAGAGATTTGGTGTAATAAGATTTAGTTTATTTTTGTTTTAAGAAATATATATAAGGTCAGATTTGGTCAGATTAATTTTAATATTATTTAAATTATAAAGTATTTGAGTATGATTAAGAATATTTTGGAGAGATTTAGAACTTTTACTGTGCCAAACAGTGTCATCTATAAAGGTTATAGGAGATATTGTTATAGAAGATGATAGAATATTTGAAATGATATTAAGAGATAAAGAGAAGATAATTTTGAATAGATGGTTATTATATTTGTTGTAAATGAAGATAAGAATAGGATCATAGTAGATTTTTTAGAATAAAAGTGAGTAGTTTTCATCTTGTTTAATTTTTAATTTAATATGAACAGATGATATAAGCCTATATTCAGTAATAATTCTTGCTTATTAGTTTGTATGAAGTTTAGTAATAAGTTAAATTCTTTATAAAGAAATATCAATTCTTTTACAAGTATCTTGAAGTTGAGATATATTAATTTTATCAAAAACTTTGGATATATCTTGAAACATTATTCATGTTTCTTTATTAAAGTATTTATAATATTCAATAATATTGTTAAGGATTTGAATTAGAATATGTATTAATGAGTTAATTTTAATAAAATAAAAATATAATCTTATTTTTAATATTTAAAAAAAAACAAATTTGAACTAATTAAAAAAGACTTTATAATATATAAAAGTATAATTTTTAAAAAATATTTTATATACTAAAATTATATTATATTAAAAAAAATTTTTTAATTAAAAATAATTATAATTATAAGAAAGTTTTATTAGTAACATATTTTTATTTTTTATATAAATCTTATTGTATCACAGGATGACAAACCTAGTATAGTGGTTGAATTGTCATCCTCCAAGTAGTAGGTCTAAGATTCAAATTACTTAAATAAATTTGAAAATTATATCTGTATTATGATAACTGTCTTCTGTCAATTGGTTGACCTTATGTAGCTGTAACCCAAATATACCAAGTCAATCCTACCAATATTAGAAGCTTAGAACATTTATATAAAATGTAATATTATATATATATAGAAAAATGTATAACTAGTGTTGTATAAGACTTTGATGCAAATCCATAATAATTCTCTAGGCCTAGAAGACTAAGAAACTGAAATAACAGAAATCTATTTAGAAATTTTTAAGTAAAGAGATAGCATAAACTTTTAATAATATTATTAGACTAATTGAAACCTATGAAATATCTTTATAAGAACTGAAAATTAAACTAAACATCAAATATGTGTAGAGAAATATATAACCAACCAGGCTGCTAGATTTGCTAAAGGAAAAGAATACAGAAGTATACTATATTAGATCATCTGAATTGGTAGTCTAGGAGAAATTGCTAGTTCTAAATTATGATTAGTAAGGTATGATAAAAAAGATGCTAAAAAGATAAGTATTGAAATTCTAATGAACTTTATAAAGATAAAAATAATATAACATAATGATTAAACAAGTAATCTTTATAATTACAAATGTTAGGTAATTATAATATGTTACATAAAACTAGGTCAGTAAGTATAGAACATATAAGCTCTAGTAAGTTTTTTGTCAAGAATAAAATAATCCTAAGGATACCAATCAGTATTGAAAACTTGGATGGGTGTAACCTTGAAGATGTTCTCATGAAACAAGGAGAATTGCATATGCAAAGGGTTTAAATAGGCAAGACCTCTAGTTGGCTTGTAAGTATGACATCTAGTGTAGAACTTATATGTATGACATCTAGTGTAGAACTTATATAGTAATGTATAAGTGAACTACTTAAATTAGGCACCAAAAGTGCACATATGGTTAGTTGTAACCTCCATTGTAAGGTAACCCCTGGTGGCATGCCGTGTTCTATATACTTGAATAAAAATGTCGCATCCCGAAGATAGGGACTTTAACTTAAAAAAAAAACTTATTGTACCACTAAAATCATATAACAAATAATTTACGTACTCCTACTTTTAAAAACTTTAAAGATTTTAAAACTCTATGAGTTTAATAATTTTTTTATAATAAACGTTGATTATAATACAGTAATTATAAATTTTTAGATCTTATTTTATTTAATATAGTAAATTAAATAGGCTTTAGAAAAATATATATGTTTAAGAAAATATATTTGACCTTTTTCGTTTTTTTTTGTTATAACGATAGAACTGATTTTACCAGTATAATTTTATTGGCTCAAGATTCAATTTCATGTGATCCACCAATCATGAGAAAGTTTAAGATTCGATAAGACATTCTGATATCGAAACTTTATTGGCTAAAATCAAGTTAAATTTTTATTGGACGTAGACATAATATATTTAAAAGGAATGTTAAAATTCGAAATAACGAAAATTTCGTTATGGCGTCAACGAATTCACAAAATAATAATGGCAACGAAACAACATCAGAACGTATTAATGTAGAAAACATTAATGAATATTTAGGAGATTTTCTTCAAACATCACAACCAACATATGATCCAAAAATAATTGAAAGAAATCCTTATACATTTTCCAATAAAACTTCAGATACATCTACACCAAAAAATTCCAAAACCACATCTTTTTTCGATTTCTTTAAATCACCGATTCATCTTACAGATATTTTTAGTCACAGTTCTATAGCACAAGATAGTTCATTAAGTGAGCAAGAAAAATTAAAACAACAACGTCTTACAACACAAGCAAAGATTAAAGAAATAGGACAAGATTTTTGGGATAGAAAAAAGGAGATTTACGATGCTACTTTAATTAACTGTTCAGAAGTTCATACAGAATTACAAGAATGTTTTAAAAAAGGAAAGCTTTGGGATAGACTTACACTTTGTATTAATATGAGAGATAAATTTTGGAATTGTATGGAACAACAAAAGGTTTGCATCCTATAAATTAGTCAAGAAATTCCATATTTCTATCATATCAATGTATAAATTCTAAAGATCATGATGATTGATGGTAATTATAGAAATTTTTATCTGATATGGGATACGCGTCGCCATTAAAAACAGAAGCAGAAAATGATGAAATTTTACATAAAGCTGATATTCATTATCGACAAATGAGCGAGAAAGATAAGACCACCTGATGAGGTGTATTATAAAGATAAATTATCATTATGAATTACAATTATGTAACAAATTAAAATGGTATTAAATTTTCAGTTTATCACAATAGGTTTTTTTTTGTAATACGGATAAATTGATAAAATAAAGTAAGAAGTTCAGATCATAATTATAATCTTCTAGCTTTCCTTGGCCTACATCCACCAAATGGCAATGGTGTAGAATCGGTAATTCTCTTTACGGTCCAAGGATTTTCAGGTGAAGCGATAGCTTTAAAGGCAGCATCCCTTCCAGGACCGAAACCCTTTATCAAAACCTCCACATTTTTAATTTTAATTCCTTTTTCTTTGACTTTTTCGACTAAGGCGGCGGCAGCTTGATGAGCAGCCTCATAACCACCTCGCTGAGCTTTTTTAAAACCTACAAGTCCACCAGAAGAATTAATTAATACATCTTTACGAGAATTTGTTAATGAGACTATAGTATTATTGTAAGAGGCGTGAATATGAATGCGATAAAGTTCTTCGGATGGTACTAAAAAATCGGATAAGAGTTTTGCTACGTCAGAACCAGAAGTTTTTTGAGTAGTATCAGATTTCGTAGAAGTTGCAAATTTTGATAGTAAAGGATTAGGAGATGAAGAACTTAAATCAGAATCATTAAAATCTTCAGCGCTCTCTAATCCATTATGTTTTTGTTTATTTGCAAAATTTAAAAGAAAGGAATCAATTCCTTCAGTATCATTTGTAGTAGGTTTGGGACTAATGCGATTTCTACCACTTTTTTCAAAAGGAGAAACGGAAGAAGTGTAACGACTTGATATTTGTTGTTGAGAAGAAGTAAAAAATGTAGATGATTGTTTATGAGGAATACGAGGAATAACACTTATAACATTTAGAAATTTGAGTGAAACCATTTTAGAATTAATGTTAGATTTTTGCGAGATTGATAAATAGTATGTGTCACGTGACCTGATTTACATCAACATATCCTCAAAATTTTTTTGATATTCGTGTAATTCGAGCCTCCGAACTTCGATCGGATTATTCAGATTCGGTCCTCGGATCGGACCTGCAAAATTACAACTTAGTTTATTGGTTAGCAGGTTTATTAGTAAAATTTATTAAAATTTGGTAATTTTGAGATATAATTAATTGGTCTGAAAGCTTAGGTTATACGAATTTCAATTTGTTTAATGTTTTTTATGTTATTAGTAATTCAGCTTGGTATAAGCTTATAAGAGTTAGGAATAAAAAGTATATTAAGTTAATGAGTTAAGATAAAGAATAGTAGAATTAAAGTGTATAAATATTGAAATTATGTTGGTTAAAGAGGTTTTAACCTATTTATAATATTATTAAGTTTTTAAAATTTAAATAAAACAAAATGGTTTTAGTAAAAAATAAGTGTTAAAAATTGCAAATTATAGTTTTTTTGTTAGAAATACTTTAATAATTGTATTAATAATACTGGTTTGAATTTTATATTAGGTAGTTTTAAGAAATTTAGTAGTTTGAATAGAAAAAAAAGTTTTAATTGTAATAAAGTTAAAAGAAATTTGGTTAATAAAAGTTTTTTTTTACTTTTTGTTTATAATTTTATAGTTAAAAGTTCAATATTAGATTTAAGTTAAATAGTTTTTTTTCTATAAATATATAAGAAAATGTTTAAAAAGATATTAAAATTTTGTAATCACTTTGAATATAAGTATTAATATTATCTATATAAAATGAATTAGTATATTTAAATAAAAAAAAATAAGTTTAAATATAATTAGTAATACTATAATATTTATTATTATATTAAGTATATAAAAAAATATTTATTTTTTATTTATTTATTTTTTTGTATTAAAGTCTTTGTTTTTGAAAAATAATTTTTATTTAAATTTTTATTAGATACAAGTACCTTTAAAGACCCTCTTATATTAGAGATTACAAGTAGTCATATGTGCATTTTTGGTATCTAATTTAAGTAACATGTCTAATATATTATTATTTAAGTTTTATACTAGTTACTATATCTGTAAGCCAACTATAGGTCTTGTTTATTTAAACCCTTTGCATATGCAATTTTTTTGTATTATAGAAATACAGTTTTTAATTTTTATTAGTACCTTTAAAATTATTTATTATTGATAAGAAACTTACTAGAGCTTGTATGTTTTATATATGCTAATTTAATTTTATATAACATGTTATAATTACTTAATACTTGTAGTTACAGAAGTTATCTGTTTAAATACTATATTATATTATTTTTACTTTTGTAAGTTTACTAAGATCTTAATATATATTTTTCTAATATCTTTTTTATTATCTTCTACTAATTATTACTTAGAACTAACAGATTTTAAACAGACTATCAATTTAAATAATCTGATATAGTATATTTTTGTATTCTTTTCTTTTAATAAAATTTAATAAACTAATTAATTATATATACTTTTATATATATTTTGTGTTTAGTTTATCTAATCTATTTTTTTGAGAGTAATTTATAGACTTTAACTAGTTTAATATTATTATTAAAAGTTTATGCTACTTTTTTATTTATGAATTTTCAAATAAGTTTTTAGCTTCTTAGTTTTTTAGTTTTTTATATCTAATAATTTTATTATAAATTTGTACTAAAATTTTATATAATACTAGTTAATAATATTTATTAATATATATAGAATATTACACTTCATATAAATGCTCTAAGCTTTCAATAACAGGTAGAACCTAACTTGTTATATCTAAATTACAACTATATAAAGTTAATTAATTAACTAAAAACAGTTACTATAATGCAGATTAATTTTTAAATTTTATTATAAATAGAATTTGAATATTAGACCTATTACTTAAAAGATAACAATTCAACTTTATATGAGGTTCATTATTTTTTAAAAAATATTTATATAATTTACTAAGTTATATATATTGTTATATTTAATAATTATTAATTCTTTTTGATAATTAATTATACTAATTATTCTACATTACAAAACTGATTATTACTTAATATTAAGTAAATAATTTTGAGTATTTAAGTAAATTATTTTTAAAGAATAGTAATTCTAATACAATAGTTAAATTGTTATCTTCTAAGTAACAGGTTTAATGTTCAAATCTTACTTATAATAAAATTTAAAAATTATATTTGTGTTATAGTAACTGTCTTCTAATAATCATTTGAATTTATGAATCTGTAATTTTAAATATACCAAGCTAAGTTTTATCTGATATTTTTTTGTTTTTTTTTTAAATATTAAGGTGAGTACTTGTGACTCAAGATTTTATTGATAGTACATACAGCTAATGGTTGTATTACAACCACAGAAGGCAACCATGGAAAGAGTGTACAACTAGCCACTCATACAACTTTAGTCATTGTCTAATTTAAGTAGTCTGCCTGAAGGTTCTACACTAGCTGCCATACCTGGAACCTACTTGTAGGTTCCCTATTTAACCACTCTGTTCCTGTATCCACCCACCTATCTACACCTACCAAGATGCCCCAGTCGATACCGGTTCAAATATGCCATAATCACTAAGTCTTTAAAGTGGTTCACTTATATGGGGAACCTTTGACCTTGTACTAAACCTTCCAGAATCTTCTGTATCCTATTCTTACAGTTGACCTGATATCACTATGGCTAAGACCAACACTGGCAGTCAGGGCATATCATTAAACCGCTATGCCTTTGTAGAGTTCACCCCAATCCTGATACTGACTTCACAACATATCTTTACTACTTTGGTATTCAATTTAAGTTCTACCAAGCTGCCATTTCAGATAGTCCAGAAAGATAGGTCAAAACTATACACCTCTGGTTCACATGTTTGCTAGCATATATCCTTTTTCTCTGGAATCTGAAAATTCTGGCAGCCTGGTTGGTTCATCTGGTCCCTTCTCAAAGACCAGCATATTTGCCCAGTTTCACAAGTTCTAGCTCCATTTCATAAGTCTAGTCTTTACAGTAGTACCATCGAAGGTTCAGGTTATCTCTCTACTCAGGTCTTTTAAGTGGGCTTTTATCTTCCTATCTGGTTCCTTTGATTTACACAGCCTAAGGACTTATCTTAGATTCACACCACCCGCTACTGGTTTGTGTTCCCTTATACAATGTTGTATGAATGCCTTAGACCTTCCAGTCATGCTGATATGACATGGGTTACAGGTATCCTATCCTAACCAATCACAGAAGACAGTTAGCCATAACACAGAAAAAATTGCAAATTTTCATTGTCACTGGAATTTGAACTCTAGACCTGCCACTTGGGGGTTGACAACCTATCCACTTCACTAGGTTGCCACACCCCTA
>CAJVQA010008692.1:0-12742 GCA_910591915.1 Cetraspora pellucida
ACTAGAGCCTTTATGTCTCACACATATAGACCTAGTTTTATGCAACATGCTATAGTTATCTAACACTTGCAGTCATAGAGATTATCTGTTTAACTGCTACATTATACTATTTCTACCTTTGTAAAGTTTACTAGAACCCCAGTACCTATCTTTCTGATATCTTCTCCATCATCCCCTATTAGCCACAACTCAGAACTATCAGTCTTATTTCAGACTACCAATCCAGATGGCCTGGTATAGTATACTTTTGTATCCTTTTTCTTTAGCAAATCTGGTGGTCTGGTTGGTTATATGCTTCTTTATATATATTTGACATCTGGTTTTAACCTTTGGCTTCTATGAAGATGTTTTATAAGCTTCAACCAGTTTGATAGTACTATCAAAAGTTCATGCTATCTCTTTACTTAGAAATTTCCAAGTGGGTTTCTATCACCTTAGTTTCTTAGTCTTCTATGCATAATAGTCTTATTATGGGTTTGCACTGAAGTCTTATGCAACACTAGTTATACATTCCTTCATGTATGTATAACATTACACTTCACATAGATGCCTAAGCTCCTAATGTCAGTAGGATCTAACTTGATGTACCTGAGTAACAGCCATATGAGGCCAACTGATCTACAGGAGACAGTTACTGTAACACAGATATAATTTCTAAATTTCATTGTAGATAAGATTTGAACCTTAAACCTGCCACTTGGAGGATAACAGTCTAACCACTACACTAGGATTGCCATCCTCTTTGTTTAAAAGTTTAAAAAAAAAAAAACATATGCTATTAAAAAAAAAAAGAATTATGTTTGATTAGTTGATTTAGAAACTAAGAAAGCTGATAGTTCTTTTGTTTTTTTTTTAAAACTTTGTATAGAGATAGTGTTTTTGATTTGAGTTTGAATTGGATTTAGAAATTGACTAATTGTGGTTGGATAACTAATTTTGTAATGTCAAGAGGTAAAAACTTATATGAAATTTGTTACAAAGACAGATTGCAATAACAGATTGTAACAGACTTTGAAATAGTGTTGTTGTTTTTTATTATTATAATAGTTTGGTTTAGTTGCTGATAGAAGAACTCTTAGAGCTAGAAGTTTAAATTCTTGCAGTTCAATTCTATAATAGTCTTTAAATTTGGATTAATAGTAGTTTATATTATAATGTAATAAATTTACTAAAAACTAGCAAGTTGTAATAATTTTAAATACACAAATGCTAAGTAGAAGACTTTTTATTTAAAGAAAAATAAAATAAATAAAAATAGGAAATAAATAAGAAATAAATATTTAAAAGTGGAATTTAAATTCAATAATCTCTTAGACACTATAAGATACAATAATAGAACTAGTTTTTAAACTAATCTTATTATCCAGTCTGTGCAAATCAGGCATAACAAAATATTTATTTTGTATAAAAATTATTAGACTTTAAAACTTAAAAATATCTATAAAATATAACCAGAGAAAAAAAAGTCTTAATAATTAAACTGTTGATAGCTATATGTGGCTTTTAAATTCTAATAATATAAAGCTAGTATTTGCCAAATAATTAATTAAAAAAATTAGCTTTTTACTTTATATTATTACAAAAAAGAGAAAAAAAATAAAAGAAATAATATAAAGCTAGTATTTGCCAAATAACTAATAAAAAAAATCAGCTTTTTACTTTATATTATTACAAAAAAGAGAAGAAAAATAAAAGAAATAATATAAAGCTAGTATTTGCCAAATAACTAATTAAGAAAATTGGCTTTTTATTTTATATTATTACAAGAAAAAAAGAAGAAAAATAAACTAAATAAAGATAATTTATAAAATAAAATAAGATAAAAAATAAAATAAAGAATAGATTTTATTAATAATAATAAGATAAAATAGATAAAATAATATTTTATTAAAGAATAATTTAAGATATAAAAGTACTTTTATATAAGTAAAGAACTTTAAAAAAAATTATTTTAGAACTATTAATTATTTTTTTTAAGAACTTCTAAGAACTTCTAAAAACTGTCTTTTTAGAAAGACAAAAAGCTATTCTTTATATAACTTTTAACCTAATAATTGGTTAGTTTTAGAGTTATCATATGTTGTAACATCATCTTGAACTATATGAATGTTCCAAATATAACAGAAATTAAGAAATTCCATGTGTATTTTACTAATAATATTTGTATACAAATAATAAACCAATACTTATCTTTCTATTTTTACTAATGCTTGGCACTTAATTGTGCAATAACTTACATATTAACTAAAAATAAAACAAATCTTATTGTATAGTCTATATGTTTATCTACAAAACTCTCTATAGTCATTTAGCATTTAGAAGCCTTCTTATAGGTGTTGCCCTAAGCACAACTAAAAATAACTATAATAGTATATAGAAACTATATAGTAACACTATAGTAAATATTGTATTATAATTAATAAATATTAATTAACTATAATTAAATTAATTGTTCCATTATTTTAGAATATTCTGAAGCATTTGGGGCATCTGAAGCATGACCTGGGGCTTTTGGTCAGAGCCCTTGTAATACTAAACAACTGTATTTTTAGATATTCTAACAACTATTGGCTATAATAAAATACTATAAGAAATCTACTAATAAAATAAATATTAACCTATTAAATAGATAATTAAAACTAATAAAATAATTTATAAACTATGTAAAAATATTAAAAAAAATATAAAATATAATATAGAGCTAAAAATAAATATATAATAATATAAAAAAAAAATAAATTCTATTACAATAAGAATCTGATTTTTAAGAATTAATTAAAATAAACATTTTTTTAAGTTATTTTTAGTATTAGAGTATAATGAATAAAAGATATAACAAATAAAAGTAATAACAAATAAATATAATAACAAATAAGAAAATGTAATGTTTAAGATAACATTTGATGTGATATCTAAGTGATTAATATGATCAATGTAGAGCCAAAATTTGTTAAGACTAAATTGGTAATATTAAGTTTATTTAAAAATAAATAAGACAAAGTTAGATTTGTGTAAATTAATTAGTAATTTTAATTAGTAATAGTGATTTACAGATCTGAGATGCTTCAGAAAATCAAAATTCTTTAAAAAAAAAAAAATGTTTTAGCAAAATTTTTTTTAAAAAAATTTTATAAAAGAGTTTTAATATATTTTATTATAAAATTGTTAGTTTTTAACTATATAAAGAGTGTAATATATCAAAATGAAGATAAAAGTATATTAAATCTTTTTGTTTTAAGTAACTATTGTATTTTACTTAGTAAAATAAAGAGAAAATAAATTTATTTAATTTAGTTATATCTCAGTAGTAAATATTTTTAAAGATATAAATATAATCTATTTATATATAAAATTTTATAAAACCTAATTTTACTTAAATAGCCAAAATAAGTTTACTTAATAATAATTTAAAAAAAATGCAATTTTGTTTCAAGAAAATTTGATACAAATGATCATTAGAAAGAGTTAGTGATTTGCATTCCAATATTACCTTTTTGTTTTAATAACTTATATATATAATTCTTATATAGTTAAAATTTTTTATAATACTGTTATTATATATAGCATATATATTTTACAATTAAGTCTTATTTTAAAATTTTTTTATATATACTTAAATTTGTTTTATAAAGTTTTATATTTAATTATTTAATCTTTTAAGATTACAAAAACAAAACAAATTTCTTTATAGATCACATTAATATAGTTACTACTTTTAAGATTATAATATTCTCTACTTTAAGTAAACTATTCTTAAAAAAGAATAAAATAAGTAGACAGATAAGAAAGTCTATTTATACAGAGATCTAAGTTTATAATAACCAAACTCAATGTACAGAGCACTTTTTATAATTGTAAAAGCCAAGCATATATTAAGCAAATCTATAAAGAAACCCTTTATTTTTTTAAACTTTATTTTATTATCTTAGTTTAAAAAAACATTACAAAAACTAACAACTGACCTACTATTGTTATAGTAAAACTAATACTTCTAATCAGAGTTTTATTTTTAACCATTATGTCTTTGTAAAATTTATTTAAACTATAACATCTATTTTATAACATATTTCTAGTACTTTAGTATATTCTTGTCTATTTTTCAAACTTCTAATTCAAATAATTTGTATAGGACTACAATTAGTTTATTAGTATATTAGGTTGATCTAATATTTTTTTTTTTAGTTTATTTTAGTAATCTGATTGATGATATCTTTGAGATTTCTAATTCAAAACTTCTTGTTTGTCTAGGTACTTTGATATTAATATCTATTTTCAATAATCTAATCTTTATAATAATACTATTAAAAATCTATGCTATTTTTCTATTCAGATCTCTTCAAATAGACTTTTTGTTTTCTAATTTTATTGAATTTATATAATTATAAGAACTTATCAAAGTTTGCATTGTTTGATGCCAATTTATATTTCTCTGTATAACCAGTTACACAGATGCTCTATAACCTGCTAGTTATGCTAATATGATCATTGTTACAAATATCTTAATTCAATTATTAAAAACAATCATTATAATATAAAATTTACATAGGTAATTATACAAATTTTTGCCATCAATGAGATTTGAACACCCAAACTACCACTTAAAGAGTTGATAACTTATCCACTTCACCAAATTATTATACCTCTAATACATTGTTCAAAGTTATTTATTTTAAAATTAATTATTTAAACAAAATTAATTAAATATTTAATTAACAAAATTTAATTAAGCTGTTAAAATTAAAAATGTGTTAGATATAAAATTTATATATTACTACAGTTATAACTTATGAAGAAAAACTCTAAAAATTACTTTTGCAACAAACCTTTGACAAATCAAAATCTTAACTAAATTACATATTCCTAATTTGATATAAAATTATAATTAATTTATATCCAAATTATTTACATAATTTACATTTAAATATACTTATTTCGTCATACTAATCATGTTTCTTTTGCCATCCTATTATTTCGTCATTTATTGTATTTATTTTGTCATCCTGTTGATTTTATTTGGCAAAGCAAAGAGGGTCTAAAGAAATTTTCTTATTGTGGTTCACTAAATAGTTTGTATTTCTATTATTCGAATTTTATTAGTATTAACTAAAAAATTAATATAATGTATTGAGTTAGTATTGTATTTACTTAAATCGAATTGTAAATATATGAATAAATATATCTTACTCAAAGACTTTTTAGATCCGAATATAGTCAGAATAAAATTATAGTCCGATTGTTTGTAGATCACGCCAATGTCAAACCAATACCGTTGGACCTCTTGAACATAATGCAAGTCCTTGCTATGTTTTGAACAATAATATATATATAACTATAAAAAAACTTAAAACCTAAATTTAAGAACTAGAAAACTATATATTAAAAACTATTAAAATAATAAAAAAACCTGAGACCTAACCTCTAAAGTATCGCTAAGACCTAAAAGCTAGAACTATTTATTAAAATTTTAAATTATAAAAAAATTTGAAACCTAACTTTTGAAGCAACACCTAGGTTTAAGAGTTAGAAAATTATAAATTAAATATTACTAAACTATAAAAACTTTAAGTTTTATTTTTTGAACCAATATTTGAATCTATAAACCAAAAAACTACAAATTAAAAAACTAAAAGAAACTTGAAACCTAACCTCCTGATCTAACTGTTTATTTAAAACCATTTAAACTATAATATTTTAAGTTTTATCTTTAAATAATATTTGGATCTAAAAGCTATAAAAACTTATCTGGTTAATTTAAGAAGTAACCTATCCAAAACCCGTGTAACAATATTTTGTCAATATACAATCAAACCGAATTTTCATCATGCTTTACACAAGCAAAAAATAATAATTAAACCCATCTCTTCTAACTTTGAAGAAGTGCTAACGATTACTATACAAAATAATCCCAATTATTCCACACCTTGAAGTAACTCATTTACAAGGTGAAATTTCTATGTATACTGTAATTATAGAACTATATGTAATTTCTAAATCATTAAATATATCCAGGTTATTGAAAGAAAACTAACTACAAACTTTTTTTAAAATAGGTAAAGTGATTTCTAAGCCAAGTTAGAGTTTTAAACATAAAGAATATTAATACATAAGAATAGAATTAGTAATAGGTAGAGATGGGCTATGTGTGGGATGCGCGGGTTTTTTTGGATCCCGCACGGGATTTTTAATATGAGATTATTTGGCCTGCATTAACATTAATGGGCCAATTTCTAAGACTAGGGTAAAATCGCCACCCAAAAAAGTTTCGAACGTCACGTAACAAATATGTCGAGCACAAAATCCATGTAGTTTGCTTAACAAAAAAATACAACCAAAAACATTTAAACGATAAGTAATAAATTAATCATTTTATTTATTTCGAATAACTCAATAAATGTATTATTTATTATCGCAAGGTGAAAAATGATTTTTTACATGAATTTTTTTAGTGATCGATATATTTTTCACGTGATGCCCGAAACTTTTTTGGGTGGCTGTTTTACCCTGTCTGTATTTCTATGTAGAACTTTTTATTTATTTATCATTCTATATTTATATGCGTATATTTGATTAAATTTTTTTTTGCCGTTGGTAGTTCTTACTTACTATTCCTTGTAATAATAAATATAACCATTATTAAGTCATTCTTTAAACAACATTATTATAACATGGGTGTTAATAAACTGATAAGACATCATTTTGAAATGCTAAATATATTTAAAATATATTATTTTAACAAGAAATTATACTTCTAGTAATTATCTTTATATATTTTTTTATAATTCATGAAAAATTAAAAAACTTTACTATATTCCGCGAATCCCGTGCGGGATTTTTAAAAAACTGCGATTTGCCCATCACTAATTCGTATACTTGGTTAAATTTTTTTTGCCGTTGGTAGTTCTTACTTACTATTCTTTTATAATAAATATAACCATTATTAAGTCATTCTTTAAACAACATTATTATAACAAGGGTGTTAATAAACCGATTTGGCATCATTTTGAAATGCTAAATGTATTTAAAATATATTATTTTAACAAGAAATTATATTTCTAGTGATTATCTTTATATATATTTTTATAAATTATGAGAAATTAAAAAATTTTACTATATTTTGCAAATCCCGCATGGGTTTTTTAAAAAACTGCGATTTGCCCATCACTAGTAATAGGTGTGTTTAAAATGTTATATATGTATATAAAGAGATTACCTGTCACTATAGGGCTTCACCGAGTCTTATCATAACAAGCTCTGGGTATAATAATTTATAGATCTTTGAATATAATATTAATTCGATATAAAAGGTGTGATAAGCATTTAAAAGTATATATATATGTGAACCTTTTGTTCTTCCATATTCCTTCGTTAAAGTGTTCATTAAAGTGGGAAGAAACACACCAAATCTTTTTTTAATGAAATTTTTTTTAAATTTTTTAGACAAAAACAAAAAAGAATTATGTTCTATTGACACTTCAATATAGGTTCACACTTTGAACGAACGACATGTCCGAAGAAAGATCTAGAATCACATTACGAATCACATTACGTATGTGTTCCTGCTCCAGACAACACCCTTAATTATCAGACATTCCTTTAAACGACTTCATATTTTATTATCGAAATGGTATGTAATTCATTTGATTTCCAATTTACTGAATGAGGGTGTCAATAAGAACTGGCTAATTTAAAGTTAGCATTGGTAGAAATTAGATGTTGTTTTGTTTCAGATCTTAATTATAGACTAGGGATGTATTACATAAATTATTTTGTCACATTTCATGTAAATTACATTGTAACTTACGCAATTGTAATGTAATTTTACATTGAATAGTGCATTGTCCCATGATAATTTTACCAACATTACAAAAGTTTATAGATATCCATAGGGATGTTAAATTGCGAATCCTGTTCAGTCCGATCCTAGGATCTAAAAAGACAGTCCTAGACTTGATCCTTTAAATTACATGAAAATACAATACATTTTATAGAACTTAGATCCTGTATCAGATTCTGAATTGAATCTACTGAATAAGTTCATCCAATCAAGTTAATTTTGTATTGTTATAATAATTCAAATTCAGGATCCAAGTCCTATAAAATGTATTGTGTTGTCATGTGATTTAGGGACTGATCTTGCAGGTCCTTGTTAAGGATTCAGTCCCGAAAGACCAATTAACGTCCTTATTATGTTCGGAATTGATGCCAGGTTATAAAAATCATTCACATAATAAAAATTACATGTAATTTTGATTTCATATTACATCATATCAAAAAAAAAATAAATAAATAAAAAAAAGTAAATACGAAGAAATCTGAGTTCTCAAATTTTTTTTTACAAAAAAAAAAAACATCTGCCAAACGAATGTTTTACTGAAATATATCATATTTTTCAAGATGATCCTCGTTCTTTATTTTTGTATCTCCTAGTAAACCGAAGTTGGTATAGGATTGGCGTACCAATATTTTGGCTGAAATAAACAGTTTTTTGAATGATAAAAGACTTATAAAAATATGTCTTAACATTAAATGCTGAAGAAAAGGCATTATTGATGCCCTTCAAGATTGACCTTCCATCCCATCCAAGACCACTATTTGAGTACACAAGTTATGCTAGGTCCGTTGGCAACGGTTTAAACGTTGGAATCAGAAGCTGGCTCAAGAATTCTGACGATGATGATGAAAGGATAAACAACGCTATTAAATGTTCTTTAATAGCAATGTTTATATGAATCAGCAAGAGTCTCCGTTC
This sequence comes from Cetraspora pellucida, assembly GCA_910591915.1. NCBI lineage: Eukaryota > Fungi > Glomeromycota > Glomeromycetes > Diversisporales > Gigasporaceae > Cetraspora > Cetraspora pellucida. The sequence continues at coordinate 8,750 of CAJVQA010008692.1, forward strand.
GATTAAAATAGACGGGATAGTTTATGATCACGTCAAGACTACCCTTTTAAAAATGATAATATTACAGCACTACTTACAAAGTGCACTACAAATCTTGTTAATTTGGTGGCAATGGATGTTCATAAGAAAACTACACTAACTTCCTAATAATAATCTCAGCGAGCATGTTTTGCCACTGTACTTGGCAAGAACAATACAATAATTTCATTAAACCCCGAAGACAATAACATCGGAATTGTTGGTGCGAGAGAAATCGGAAGTGCATTTTGCAAGTTCTCTCATCTCACTCTTTCTAAAAGGCAATCGATTTGCGATAATGGAGGTTGTGCATTAGCAGAAGTCCTCACAACAAACATTTCTTTAATTATACTAGGTCTTAGCTGTAATAAGATTTTCTGTAAAGGAGCAGAATCAATAGCTGATGCGCTTGACAAGAATACTTCGCTGACCTCTTTGGATCTTGGCTATAATTTTATTTCCTTCGAGGTGCAAAAGCAATTGCAAAGACATTTCATAAAAATACTTTTTAATGTTTCTAGATATTACATTAAATAATATTCGTCTTATGGGAGGGCAAGAAGTTGCCAAAGCACTTTGTAAAAATGCCACTTTAATCTTTTTAAATCTTTCGTATAATCAACTTGAAGATGAGATGGGAACTTCATTAGCAAATACACTTTATAAGAATAATACTTTGACATCTTTGAATCTTTCGCATAATATTATTACTTTTAAGAGTGGAGAAGCATTAGCAGGAGCACTTTGTCAGAATAATACTTTGACTTCTCTAAACCTTTTGTATAATTGTATTACTTCTGAGAATGAAAAGCATTAGCAAGGGCTCTTTATAAAAACATCACTCTAACATCATTAGATATTCTCATAATAACATTGTTATTGAAGGTGATAAAGAATTCTCTAAAGCATTTTATAATAACAATACTTTACTTTCATTTACTTTTAATAATAATAATATTGATACTGAAATGGAAAATTATATATTTAAACACTTTTGTCAAATTTATTCCAAAAAGCATTAAAAGCAGTTTTTGTACTTGAAACTTTATACTAATAATTAATTTTATAATAAATAATCTGTTGATGTCACAATAACTGTTTATTATTATATATATATATACTATTTTCAAAAAGTAAATACATATATTATAATACATCAATAGTAATGATTTCAGAAATTACAAATTCTACAGTAGTTATATTTAATTTTTAAACCGATCTGATAATGAAATAATTGAACAACCAGACTACATACGTATATGCAGTACTGGGGTATTTATATAATAATTAATCAAAAAATTAACAATATGGATTTATTAGGTTATATTTGACCATTTCGTCCTCATGATTAGTGATTTAAGCCAGCTACAGCAGCCATGGCTAAGCCACTCAGCCAGCCAATGTAATATGATCAGCTGGCTAATGCGGCTAAAGACCATATGATTTAGTATAATGTTGTCTATGGGAATTACTAGAACTGGAAGGTCACTAGACTTAACTAGATGGAATTGGAAGCATAATAGCTTTCAGCGAAGAATTTTTATCAGGAATAGAAGTTCCGGTGATGTTTAGTGACTTCCAGTGACTTCTGATTGGCCAATTCGAGTGTGAAAATTGGACCCAGTATAAAATTTAAGATTAATCTAGCTGCTACAACAAAATTGGATCCAGCATAAAATTTAAGATTAACCTAACTGCTGCAACAACTTGTTCTGGCTGTAGAATTACTGAATTATAGCATAGTACGTATCTAATTGCCATAAATATTATATGCTGTAATGCTGTAATGTGTTATGACATTATGGCTCAAAAAAATTACGGCAAATTACAAAATTAAATTTACCACCAATCGATTTTGATTGCTAAGAAGAACGATCAAAATTTTCTGGTCAGAATTACTCATAATTTCATTAATGAAATCACAGCTGCCCATTAAGTGAACTGGGCTAATTTTACGACCAGGGTAAAATTGCTACTCAAAAAGTTTCGAACACCATGTGACAAATATATCGAGCACTAAAAATTCATATAACTTGACAAAAAAAAATACGATCAAAAAAAAATTTAGACTAACAAAATAATAATGATAAGTAATAAATTAATCATTTTATTTATTTCGAATAACTCAATAAATGTGATATTTTTATAGCCAGAAAGTATTATTACAGGTTTCCTAAATATTTGGAATATTTTATTGCCTTTTAAAATAATTATAATCCTTCAATTTATGCAATGGCATAAGGTTTTTATTAATACTATTGAACTATTTGTTACTATTTGGATTCAAATAAATAATCAGAGTTATAATCTTCTGTAAGAGCATTAAAAATAAAATCTACAAGGTTTTCTGGTCAATTGCATTTCTTGATTCACTTTTCATTCAATAGCATTAAATAATCATAGCGATATTTATCAAGATATAGGTAAATAACTTGCAGATCTAAATAAGATAAACAAAATAACAAAACATTAAGCAATCATGAATTAATTTACCAAAAGGCAGGTAATATTAATATGAGGAATCCTTGTTGAATTAGAAATTGAACCAAATAAATGTAGTAACATGGATAATCTCTAATTAATTTACTGATTATATGTTAGTTTTAGTCAATCGATTGGTCGATAATCACATTTAGATCTACAGCAATTAGCCAATCAGGCAAATTCGTTCCAATGAGAAAATTGTTCCAGTAGGTTCAGCAACAATACTGATTTAGTATATAGTTGTGTTTCGGAAAATTCCGGAAAGAAAAATGAATGAACATAAAATTGAGCAGAAAGTTTACGAAATTTTCCAGAAATATGGTATTTGTCATCTGTTAGCCAGCCAAATATCTGATATTTTAGTTGGCTGGCTTAGCCACTGTTTAAAACCTTATGGCTTAAATCACTACTCATAATTATATAATGTGTTTTTAGTCAATAGAACTTAAAAATCAGTGTGTGATGAAAAGGCATTAACTAATTTTCTTACACTTTCTATTGGTTGGAATTGTTTACATATTACCATCATTTTTAAAATGTAACACCTCGATTAGGGTTGGCATTAGGTTTAATAGAAGAAGTTATACTAAAATTTTGCAAGAAATTTTTTTTAGCATACAAAAAATAATTTCTTAAATAAAATTTTGAGATTAAGAATAGGATGGATATAAATTATTTTTCATATAATTTACATAATACAAAAATTTTACACAATAACAAAAATACATTTTTAATAAAATTTTTTAAAATTATAACTAATTTTTATCAAAATTGTGTATTATATAATTTAAAGCTCTTATTTATAATAGTAAAATTAAAAAAAAATTTGTTTTAAACAGTTATACTAGTATTTTATTAAGATTCTTAAAACTAAATATATGTATAATTATATAGAATTTTCCAATATTTAAGTTTAGCATTACTTAGTTACTTTAATGATACCTAAGTGCAACCTGTTACTATCTTAGTTAAAAATAAGCTGCTTATCTAACTGCTTAAAGCTATACTAAAAGAGTCTTTTTTTTTTGTAACAAGCATATTAATTGTCTTCTAAACTTCTTTTTTTATACTAGCAAAATTATAAATATGAAATATTTTGAAAGATTTTATATAGTGTAAAAATTTTAAAATATTGTAAAAGAAATTTTGAAATTTTTATAAAATAAAAATATTTTAAAATAATTTGTAAGTACAAAATATTGCAAAATAAATTTGAAGATTGTAAAATATTTTAAAATATTGTAAAATAATTTAAAATTAATTTGAAATTTAATAAAATTAAAAATTAATAATAGAATTAATATTTAAGCATAATATAGTAAAATTAATTTTAAATAAAATTTTGACTAATAATAAAAAAATTTATTTATTTACGATTTATTATTATTTTATTATTACTTTATTTTTATTTTTATTTTTTTTATTCTTTGACAGCCTTGTCGGAACTTTAATACAAAATTTTACTAATTGAAACATTATCTATTTCTAGTA
>CAJVQA010008693.1:0-12741 GCA_910591915.1 Cetraspora pellucida
GAGATATTTTAATTTAAAATTTTAAAAAAACTCACTAAAAATAATTTGCTTGGTTTCTATTGACTCACCCCCAAATAGAGAAAGTTAGTTGTGACAAGAAAAAGTACTGCCTAGAGTAAAAAAACAAATAAACTGATATATCTGCAAGATTGTTATACAAATTGATAACAAATACAAGATTAGGAGCAGAATGAAAAGAAACAAATGTAATCAGAAAGTTAAAACCAAAAACAGAAGTTATAATTTATAATTGGACACAATTTTGAAAAAGGTTAAAAATAACTAAAGGAGTGCATTGCACAACAAGAAGAGGTAGTATAAGAAGATGTGCATTTATAAAGTGTATGATAGATAAACTTCCAATCTTAGAAGAACTTAATAGAAGAAGATCAGACATATACACAACAGTGAAGTATTAAGTATGTCAAGATAAAGTTAAAGAAACATAGTTACATCTAGCATCATGTAAAGAACAACAAAGTCTGTGGAAATGAATCCAAAAAGTGACTATCACAACAGCCTGGAAAGGGTTGAAGAAAGAAGAAAAAACTCACATCCCACTATATGTACTATATATAGTACTTTTTAGGAAAAATGAAGCAGAAGAAATAGAGATGAGAGAAGCATTAATCAAAGGCCTGATCTTAAAAAAAACACAAGACAGACTAACACAGCTTCTAAATATGAAGGCAAGATAGTAAATTATAGAGACAATGGCAAAAATAGCATGAGACACATTCTATGAACAGGTTTAGAGAATATGATGCAAAAAGATTAATGAATAAGAGAAAAAAAAGGCATAACAACCAAAATGAAGAAGAAGAAAGTAAAGAAGAAGAATCCAAAGAAGAAAGGAAAGGCAAATCAGCAGAAGATTGAAGAAGAAAAGAAACAAGAAAAGAGAAAAAAGATAGAATTAATGAAGAAAGTAGGAAGACAATGTTGGGACTTGTTGTGAAAGAGAGAAGACCCTTTTATTACAGACTTTAAGTAGTTAGACAAGTAGTCTACTTCTGTTAGAAGTAGTGCAGCAGGTTACACTTAGGTACCCTATGGATGGCTGGGTGATGTTAGACTTAGTTGTTAGGTAAATCTATGTAATTGCAAAAGTAATTTCAAGAATCTTAATAAAGAACTAGTGTGACTGCTTAAGATTAAAAAAAAAATAAAAAAAATATTAGAAAAGTAATATTTATAAATTTTAAAGAATTCATCAAACTAATTTTCAAAAATTACTTTATATAGTTCAAGAGAAGGTATTTAAAAAGAGTTTTTAAATTTTTTATATTAATATTAAAAGAAATATTAACATTTAATTTATTATTACTTTGTATTTGAAAAAAAGCTTTATTGATTAAATTGTAACTAATATAATAATATAAAGTAAGACAAAGTGGTTAAAGATTTAAGTCTTTTATAAATTGTTTTGTATAAATAATTTTATAAATAGAATTAAAGAAAAGATATAGAAATGTAAGATTAATAATAACTTGAAGTTGATTTTGAAATATATATAATACAATAATATAATGAAATTGAAGAAATTTTTTATATTTAAGTTTTGTAAAAAATATAGTAAGGAATTTAGAAAATATAAGTTTTAAAGTATTAATTAAAATTCCTATAGAAATTAAAATATGAGTGTAGATTAATGAATTGGATTTGTGAACTAGATCCACCAAGAATTTGGAGTTTTATTCAGCATAGTTTTTAATATATAATTAAAGAATATTTAAAAATAAATTTAATATTTAGATTTTTAAAAAAAACAATTTTTTCAGATATAAAAGAAATTAAATTAGATTTAAGAAAATTAAATAATTGTTAAGAAACTGAAGTATTAAGTTTTGAGCTTAGTTCTATTTTTTTTATAATTAGAATAATTTAAATTAGTCAATATCTTAGAAAATATTATATTTTTATTATTGAAATTTGTTATTTTTTTTATTTTTTCAGTTTTATTAAGAAAAATAAATTTGGATATATGGATTATTTTCATTTATTTTTAAGATAAAGGTTTAATTTGAGCAAGATGATATAATTTGATATTAATAATTCTATGAATACAGCTACATTAAATAAGCCAAGTTCTAAAAAGAATTGTCTATAATATAATCTGAAGAGTATTTATTTTCTTGAAAAAAGATACAAGAAAGATTTTTGATATTATATAATACACATATATGAATATGTTGAAAGTAAGAAATAATAACAGTTAGTATAAGATTGGTATTAAATAAAGAAAAAAGAATAGTAAAATTAGAAAGTTGAATTAAAAGTTGTTTAATAATAAAAGATGTAGATAAAATATCATTAATTTTTTCAAAGCATTTAGTAGAGATAATTGGAGAGGTTTGCATATTAGAAAAACTGTAATAGATTAGATAATTTTATAATAATAAGAGATAAAATTAGTATAAAATTGATAATATAAATATATGTTAATAGTTAGCTAAATTAGAACTTTAAAGTAATATTGTTTTTTTTTAAGATTTTTATATTGATTAGGATTAATACTAATGGAAGAACATAGAATAATTTAAAACTTTTTTCATTTATATTGAGTCCAAGATAGTCTTTGTATTTAGAATAATAATAATCTATATCATAGAAGTCTGGTTCAGTTGTTATAAAACTGAATATTTTTTAGATATTTTATTAAATAAGAAAATAAGTAAACTTATAAATATTTAATTTTACAAGAGTAATAAGTAAATACAAAAGTTTTAGTATAAGTGTAACTTAATATAGGTTTGTGTAATTTTATATAATAAAGTGTTACAAAATTTTTAATTTATAATAACTAGAATAGTGGGTGTGACTAAATAATAATCACTAGTATAGTATAGTATTGGTACAAAATACAACTTTTGTATAAAATTAATTAGAATTAAATATGAAAAAGATTGGATTATATGTTAAATAAGGTTTTATTTAAAAATATATTAGTAAATTTAGTATAAATTTAATTAAATATAAATTAAGAAGTAATTTGATATTATATAAAAAATATATAAGAATGAACAGACTAAAGTAAGAACAAAAAATAAAAAAAATTTTTACAAAAGATTAAAAATTAAATTTAACTTTATATTAGTTAATTTTAGGTTAAAAATCCTTGTTTAGAGCTTGTTTTGATCAAAAAAATATACTTTACACTTTTACTTAAGAGTATAAAGTAGGTTGTAATAGCAACTTTTGTATAACAATTGAAATTGTAAATTTTAAAGTCAAAGTTTATCGGTATGTTTTTCTTAATGAGTTTAAATTCTAAAGACTTGAAACTTTTAATATAAATATAAAATTTAGTATTGAACAAATTTATAAAAACTAAAGACAAATTAACTTAGTAAAATAAATAGTTATAAATATTTTTATATAGACAAATTTTAGTTAAAATTTATATAAAGAATTTGTAAAAAGAGTCCTGATATCAAATACAATTAATTTGATATAATTGTTATATAATTTAAGTTCTAAATTTAAATTAAAAACTGTTGAATTTTATATAGTTTTGAAAAAAAAGTTCAAATGTTTATATACAAAACCTTTTTTTAAGAACATTCTTGTTATATACTGCATATAACTTATAATTTTTATATGGTATACCTCTTGTTATTGTTATTAGTAAAAGTTTTGTCTATTTTTAGATTCTGAAATTTAAGAGTAAGATGTAGTATTTTAAAATTATATATAAACCTAATGGTAATTTTTTTTATATTTAATTTTTTAAAAGATTATATTAAATAAACTAATTTTAATAATTAAATAAAAATTGTAGAGTAGGTTTTTCTGATTCTAATGATAGTAAAATTATTAAAATAGGTTAAAAACTTGTTAAGATATAAATTTTTAAAGATTAAGATATAAAATTATAAAATAAAATTAATTAATAGGTTTACATAAATTAATTAACAAATTCTTTATTTTTGTACTATCTAAGTAAATTTGATCTACCTAAGTAAACTTTATTATATATACAAGTATATTTTTTTAAAATAATACAATATTTCAAAATTTTACTATAATAGATAAATAATTTTATTTATAATATTATAAAATTTTTTATTAATTAATTAAAAAATAAAAAAGTTTTATTAGTAGCATATGGGGTCTTTGCCTTGAAAATCAAGTTATAAAACATAGTAAATCATATGTTCTATATTTGATTTCCAAGGCAAAGACCCCATATATCAAATTTAGATGAAAATTTAATATAACTATATAAAAATGATCTACATGACCTTACCCTTAAGCAAATATGACACTTAAATTATATTAATGATTAAGTTTTTATTATAAATGTTTTTTGACAATGATAAGTAAGTTACAACTTTACAATTTTATTTTTAAAATTTAAATACAATAAAGGCTCTATAAAACGTTACGTCTTATTACTGGTATTTTAATAAGTCATCCAAACAGAAAGAACAAGAATTGCAAGATTAATAACTGCGAACCAAAAATTCAAATAGCACCAAATATAAATTAAAAGTTAAAAAATCTAACATGTAAAGTGAAGCTTACTTAAAGTCATTTGTTTTTAAAAAAAATTTGGTAGCATTGAACGTAAAATACTTAAGTCATTTATGTTGCTTTTTTATAAAATTATAAATCAAATTTTTTTATAGTAACCAATAATTGTCCTCAGCTTCGCTCCGGACACTAAATTATTCGGCATGTGATACAAAAGTTACGTTTTTGATGCATTTGGCTCAAAAATGGTACCTTTTTGATGCACGAACATAAAAATTATGAAATTAACATCAGAAACGCACTTTGGAAATTTTTTGTGTGCACGCGTGTCTATATTTGTACTTTAATGTAACACTAATATGCTTATTTCGCGTTTGTGTAGCATGCTGATCATCATGTGTTAGGCTTCGGACACACAATGCTACGCATTACCTAGTTATTTATAAGTTCATTAAGGATCGGTTAACCGTTCTGTAGTTCCTACCGAATTATGTTGGTCACAGGCTAGAATTTTTTAATGTTGGCTGAATTAAATAGTTATCACGATTAAACGGTTAAACGATTAGAGAAATTTTAGGCGGTTTCGATCCCTATAAAAGAGTTGATTTGTTGATTTAGTAGTTATTGTTGATATTAGAGCAGAAAGTAGGTTTTAACAAATTTAATTTTCTCAAATAAAGTACTAAAACTTTATTAGTTTACTGTTATCTTAATGTTTAAACGCATAATAAAAATTGTATGAAATATAAATTCATGAGACTTTTACATATTTATCATAAGATTTTTATTTTATGAAATGGTGAAATGATGATAACTTTCTTGATGCAGATCTATATTTAATTAGGGTTAGTTACTATTTTAGGTAGGATTTGCGTTAATAACGTAACTATTCCTGGCGGGTTTCACCCTGTACAGGGTGCACTTGGCACTATAGTTGGTGGTAGAATTAATTCGGCAAATCAATACGGTTACGGCATGTGCCGTATTATTTGCCGTAATGCCGTAGTATCGAAGCATGAAAAATTCTGTGTCAATCATTGTAGCGATCTACAAATCATACTTCAAGAATCAGGTGTAACGTAATACGACCAGTAACAACCGTTCGTTTTGTCAAAAATTGCATATTTCTCAAAAAACCACATACAGAACCACTTTCAATACTCTAACAAAAGGACTTTGAGCCATTTTACTATATAAACATTCAGTCTTTAAGTTTATTCTAAACACTAACCCTACAGTTAATGAACTTTAAAAAATTTGTTACGCACAATGATTGACAAAGCAGACAAGGGTAGAATCGCCACCAAAAAAAAATTCAAGTAAAATTTCGTTTTTTTTTTTAGGTTAGGATTAGGATTTGTCATTAGATTGGTGTCTGAAATCGTTTGCTATAACAAAATTTTACAAGGAAAACTTTTATTTAATGCGCAGAAGACAGTTTCATAGACGAAATTTTGGGTTACAAGCGTTGTTTGACAAAGTGAACGTTTGTTTTGAATTTTCTGATTGTGTACGTTACACCTGGTGCTTGAGATTTGATTGGTCTTGAAACTTTTTAGGGTGGTGATTTTACCCCAGTTGACAAAGCCTAGCAGATTCTCGGTTTGATCGACGATCAGAAAATTTGACCGGAATTACTCAAAATTTTACTATTGAAATCACAGCTGCCCATTAAGTGAAAATTGATCCTGGGATAATTTTACCATTGTGTGGGTCTATTCTTTTTAACTTTTTTATTATAAAAATAGAAATTTTCAAAGTTAATCCGGCCAGAAATTAGTAAACAATTATGTAATGCGGGCCAAAATTTTGCAGATTCACATCCGTTAGTCAATCAAAATCGAGATCTGCGGGACAATTTTGTTGCGGCAGCTAAAGAATTTTTGTTGTGCCACAAACCTGGCACACATTCAAGAATTGCTTCGATCTATGGCATTACGGCAATACGGCGCAACGTTCTTTGAGCTCAACTAAACTGCAATACGCATTACGGCATATAAGATTTACGGCAATCAGGTAGTGTGCCGTAATTAATTCTACCATCTGGTAAAATGCCGTAATGCCGTAATTCATTAATTCTACCGCCAACTTACTTGGCACCTTATAGAAAATGAATATAAATAAGAATCAGAATTGGGATTTGGGTCAAGGCTAAGGTAAAATTGCGAGAGGAACATTTTTAATTGTGTTATATGACAGGATTATCTTATTTATTTATTTGGGCTGCCATAGAAATAAAGCAGATTGACATTTTAAAAAAATCAATTCCTTAACTTTCTCTGCTTATATCTCGATGAATTTTGAAGTCATTCTCATGATTGAATAGTTAAAAGAAAGCTTAGATCTTAAGCTTTCATTTGACTATTCGTTGATAAGAATAGCTTCAAAATTTATCGAGGTATGAGCAGTAAAAGTTAAGGCATTGAATTTTTTTAAAATGTCGATCTACTTGATTCCATTGACGGCAGCACATTTTATTTTTTTAGCCACAACGTTACAATGCCATACTATAAAAAGATATAACCAAAAAGAAATCAATCGGCCCAAATCTGAGATCTGGGCAATGAGTGTGACAAAATAGTATGGAAGTAGAACTAAGAATCAGGCAATAAATACTGATATTATAATAATAATTTATTATTACTAATCATGTATGTTGATACGTATATGGTTGGGTATATAGTAAATTAGTACGGTGTGGAAACGCAAATTAGGATGAAATCATGATAGTACATACTAGAGTTGGCACTTGAAACGAAACCTACCCGAAACTAGTTTCGGAAGGTTCTGATCTGAAACTCCGAAACTATAATATAAAATTTTTAAAAATTATGAGTTATAAAATAAATTTATTTTAATAAAATGTTTAACAAAAATATTTACATAAATAAATAAATAATATTAAAAATATAATACTCCAGGGACCCGGGATGTTCACAGATGGACTTATTTCTGGAAATAGCAAGTGACCTGCAATTGAGAAGTCACATGGTGATGGACACAAGTTAGAGCCTGATTTGGAATAACTGAAGTTATGAGATGTAATGTAAGGCTGAAAGTCTGACAATGAGAGATATTACATAAATTCATAGCAACAGTTGGTTCTTGATAGAACCTGATGAAGTCTTTCGGTCCCAGCAGGGGTCAGTGCAATTGTCATTCTTGGAAAGTTTAAAAATATAGATTAAGAGAGGTCAAGATTCAAGAAAACATGAATATGAAGAACAATAGTTCAGAATATGAGGAACACACAGAAAGATCTCAATAGAACAAGTCAAAGAAAAAAAAATATATATATATATATAAAGATAAAAAAAACTTTAATATTAAAAAAAAATCTTTATATTATTGACATTAAGAGTTTTACATTTTTGATCATAACTTTTAATATACCAAACCAATTTGGATAAAACAATCATCATTGGATTCAGTTCATCAAGACAGTTCTAATGAATACAAAATCATATGATTCTGATTATGGGATCACAAGATCAAGATGATTTTGATAAAATACTAAATTTAGTATATATAACTTGGATATAAATGTTTAAGTTAGCTAAGTCTCTAAAAATATGAAAAACATGAAAAGTATAGATATCGCAAATATCACAGATCTCAAATATATTATATATATATTATTTTTTAGTTTTCTTTCATATATACAATATTTTTTATATATAACATATAGCATATATCTTTTATATCTTTAATATTTATTATTATGTATCATTATATTTAGTATATTCTATTAAGATAACTTAGTTTTATTATAATTATTTATATATATAAAATATCTATAAAAGTATTACTTTTTGACTCTTCAAGAAAATAAAGTATTCTTATATTTCATATAAGTATATTTACATATTTAGAAGTGTCTTTATACATTTTAATAATTAATAAACTAAATATAATATTTAGTATCTTTATATATTATCTATTGTTGTCTCTGCTTTAAAATTCTAAATCACTTTATATTTTATCAAGTCTTGTATAGACTTTGTGTAGAATCTGTTAAGTTATAGTTGTCATATTATAGTTGAACAATTTTTGTTATCATTATAATTAAAGAAAAAACTACAGATTAACAATATATATAATATAAAATTAAATAATAATAATAAATTTAATTATTTAATTTTTAATAATAATAAATATTATCAATATTATCAAAATATTTTTGTATTAATTCACTTAGATTATAATCTTTTTTATTTTCTAAATCTTAAATAATTCATTTTTATTATCTAAAATTTTCATAAATTGATTATTATTATTATTATTAAAACTATTATTTTCTAAATTAATTATTTCTAATAAATTTAAATTTTTCTATATAGTTCCTTTATCATCATCTAAATTATAATCATCTAAATTAATATTTAATTGATTTTCAATTTCATTTTTATCTTTTTCTTCTTCTTCATTAAGTTGTATATTATATAATTCTTGATAAGTATCTTTAGTTATATATTCTTGATTATATAAATTTAATTCAAATGCTCTATTAATAATATAATAAGAATGAATTTTAATTAATGATTCAAGATTTTTATTTGATAAATTTTTTTTTTGTCATCCATTCACAAATAGACCAAACTCTTTCACAAGTTGTTATATATAAAATAATTGAAAAAAGTTTAATTTCAAATAATTATAAATATGATGGACTTATTGTATATATTTTCCACTAACTTAAAGCTGAATCAATATTTGATAAAAAAGATATATTAAATAGATTTTGATTTAAATAAAATTCTCTAAATTGAATAATAAATATATTTTCAAATTTTTGTTTAGAATTTTATAATTTTTTAATTAAATTATAATTTCTAGAATTTTTATTATTTGTTACCAAATATTAGTTACTGAAATTGTAATTTTTAAAAATTAATTTTTTTGAATACCAATATCTAAATAATTTATAAAAAATTTAAAATTAAAATAAATATATAATTATATAATAAATAGTTTATCTTTGAGAACTTCTATTTGTATATAGAGTGTATATATACAGCAATATAATAACTAACCAATATCTCAAAATTTTGATTATGAAATCATATCTTTGGGTTTTTAATAAAAAAATTTTTTGTACAATTTTGGTATAAGCTATACCTTGTCCAATCCCAAACCCATTCTTATCCTAACCATGAGCAAAGACTTAATTTTTTGTTTACAAAATTATTTTAATACCATGTTACATGAAGTTGTAATTCAATAAATTATAGCTATATATAAACACTATGTATAAACTAATAAAATTTCTTTATTTTATAACCTGTATAAAGAAAATATACTAAAAAATATTTATCAAATTCATATTCTTTATATCTTGAATTAAATATTTTGATAACATATTGATAAAATTGTTTATAAATTTCTTTAGATATTTTATAAATTGAATTTCCTAAATCTATTAATATAAAATAATAATCAGCTAATATTGCATTTCTATTTTCTAATTTAATAATAGTATCTTTAATAAGTTTAAAAATTTTAGCTAAATTATAAACATTATTAAAAAATTCTTTTTTTGTATAAATAATTACTTTAATAGACTTATTTGTTATTACTAAAAGATTTTTATTAATTATTTAAATAAAAAATTATAAATTTATTAATTTAAATATATAATAAATATTTATATAATTTTTATATTTAAAATACAAATTTATAAAATAATTTTATAATATCTCTTTTAAACATATTTCTAGTTGATAGACTGATTTTAATATTTTATAAACTATTATTCATCTTATATCAATATAAGTTTTTAATCCACTATCTAAAATATTTTTTTCAAAAATTTTAGTTATTAAAAGATTATTTAATAAATAATTTTTTTTAAAATATATAATTAGAGTTTTATAATATTGAATAATTTTAGATATAAATGAATGTTTAATTAAATCTTTTGTAATAAGATTAAATGAATATACAATGCATCTAATATTCAATATATGTGAATATTTTTAAGAAATTTGTTTTCTTATTAAATTAATATTTATTTTTGTATTTGTAACTATTCTAATAAAATTTTCAACTCCAATATTATTAAAAATTTTTTAGATTTCTGTTATTAAAAATTCTGCAATATAACTTATATTTAAATAATCTTGAATTTTCTAAAGAATATCTTTACTATTATCTAAATAAATAATAAAATTCCATAAAGATTTTCTTATTAAACTTGTTTATTCATCTAAAACTAAAATATATAAATTTAAATATTCTTATTTGATAATATAAATTAAATAAATTTATAATATTTTAAAAATATTTAATAAAATTAAATACCTAATATTAAATTTTTTTTCTTTTAATAATTTATATAAACAAGTATCAATTCTTATTATTTTTTTTGTTAATAAAATATTTACAACAGTTTTTCTATTAGGTAGAGTATAAGCAGGTCAAAGTTGTTTTAAAAATTTAATAAAAAATAAATGTTTTATAAGTTTTCAAGATAATCTACAACATATAAATACTTTAATAAATACTCTATTTATTGATTCAATATTTTTATCTAATATAGTTGTATTTCAAGATATTTATCTAAACTTAATTATTTATTTAAAAATTTAGTTTTAAAAAGTTTATTATAAAACTCAACAATATATATAACTGCTTCTTTTATTGTTTCAGAAACATTTGAATACTCACTAACAATATGTTTTTTTATTTGTAAAGGTTTTCTAAATGAAAATAATTAATTATATGTTTTACAAATTGTTTTATAATGACTAGAATTATTTAATAATTTTCTTTTATTAAAAAATTTTTAAATAGGTTTTAATGAATAATTACTAATATGTTTTTCACTAAAATATATATTTTTTTAGATTTTGATATATTTAATAATAAAAGAACAATATTTAAAAATTATAAAAAATATCTATAAAGATTATTTATAAATTTATTTAAATAAATAAGATACAAATAAACTATTTTTATATATCATTAATTTAATTAATCAATAATAATTATTATATATAAAAATCAAGATTTTATTAAGTAAATTGATCTTTAGTTACTAAGTAAAAATATTCTAAAGATTAAAACCTATATACTATAAAAGTTTTATTTAAATTAAATAATTTTTTATTAATACATTTTTCTAATTTATGATCAATTAATATCATTTTTAAAAACTTTTTAAATTTTTTGTTTAACGTAAAATACAAAACTATATTAGTAAAAAATTAACTAATTTAAATAAAATTTTCAGAGTAATAGTATTTTGATCTTGCGAACATTTTAACTTAATAACAAAAGATTGATTTGCATAAAAAATTTTGACTTTAATATATGATAATAATTGCCAATTATAAAAATATCTTATTATTGGATTAAAATATTCAAATTTAATCATTAAATCTGAATTAGATTGTTAGATTCAGACTTAAATGTTAAATTTAAGTTTAATAAGATCCAAATTTATTAATAATATGAACCAGTTTTGTGGATCTTACATTTGGATCTACTAATTACAAAAATTAACTAAATAATTATTCTGCAGATTTGATATAACAATAAGTATAACTTTCTAAATTCAAATAAATAATCAAAGTTATAATATTTTAGAACATATTATAAATTAAACTTATAAGATTTTTTAGTGCAATTGCATTGTCTTGATAATTCATTTTGACTTATATACTTTTTCATTAATTTTATAAAATCTTATTATACAAATAAAGTTTCAAGATTTCAGATAGGCTTTTAGATTTCAGATAAGGTTTTGGGTTTCAGATAAGATTTCAGAAAACTATAATCCGAAATCTGAAACTTTTGGATTTGGTCAAAAAGGTTTCAGTGACCAAGTTTAACTTACACTATTTTATTTCTTCTTATTCAATTAAAAAATAATTTCAAATTGCTATAAATCTTGTCAAACTATATCTATTTCTATATAACAAATTCTAAATTATCAATCATTAAAAATTCTTTTATGACTTATAACTTAAACCTATCTACTTAAAAACCTTTATACATATAAACCATATTTCAAATACTTTAAAAAACAATACTTCTATTTTACAAATTTATAATATTTCTAAATTCTATATTAATATTACTATAAATATCTTTCTTCAAGAATTTAATATAAACTATTGTATTTAGGACAACTCTTTTTGCTGATCTCAATTTTACAAAAATAAAAAAAATGTACATCAAAGTTTATTCAAAAACTACTCTAAGAAACAGATTTTTTGCTACTAAAGAAAAAGAAAGAAAACTCAGAAACAGCATAAGTTTACT
>CAJVQA010008694.1:0-12740 GCA_910591915.1 Cetraspora pellucida
CTCTGGCCTGTGTCAACTCTCATAGTTGCCCAAAACAAATTAATAATAAAGATAAAGGCAAAACCTCACCTTAACATACAAAAAAAAATAAATAAATATTATATGTGTGATATGTATAGCATTTTGTGCAATAATTATGCAACCAATCAGATTGCAGCTTTTTATTAATTTGGTTATTGGATTTAATCTTGGGATTCTGTAATCAGAAATAGATGATCTATACCTCATTAGAACCATCTCAGTGAGCTAATTCGAATGGTGGTGGTTTTATCGAATTCTGTCCAGTGGTTTAAGAGTTATAGTTATTTTTGTAAGTTAATAATATAGAAGAAAAGTATGCATTAACAAGAATTTTAGGAGTATAGTTAAGCATAGAAGCAAATAAAAGATTAGTTTTAAAAAAATAAAAAGTATTATGCAACAATTTATACAAAGTATAAAATTTAAGAAACTAATTATCAGTCAGCTAATATATATTAATAACATGTATATAATACCAAAATTGATATACATGTTGCAGACAGCAAAAGCATCTAAAGAGCATATAAATCACTTGCATCAGCCAGTAATTAGGTTTATCAAAAATAAAATAGAACTGCTAACAACTACAGAAAATAACATAATTGCATATCAAGGTTTAGGAAAATATAAAAAATTAAGTCAAAAAGTGTTTAATAATCAGTTGGTTTCTTACAAAAAAGACTAAATAAGCCGAACCAAGTTGGTAAAATAACAAAAATACATGTAAAACAATTTTATGTTCTAGCAGAATTAATATTAGAGAAGATAAGTATAATATATATAAGTAATTTAAAAAGATCTAAAAAAGAAATCTGGCATGCTTAGTACTGCTAAGAGCAAATAAGATAGATATAAAAATAAGTGCAAAAAATGTCCTTTGGCAAGTTTCTAGTATAGGTAGAACTGTATAGTGTTTAGTGAAGAATGAAACATATAGAATGGCTTGTAGAACATTAATAAAAAGTAAACTGTTTTTGTACAACAGCTAATAAATCAAGAAGACAAAAGAATAATTACATGAAGTTTAGAATATTATAGACAAGTATATAAAAGAGATGAAAAGTAAAATAGTTTACTGAAAGAAACAAAAGATGCTAAGTAATCAAGTAGCAGAACTGTCAAAGCTGAATTTTAAATACAAAAAACAAATATTGTAATGATGAAAGCTAGAATCAAGAAATTATTACAAGACAAAAGAAAATAAGAATAGTTGTTAGTGAGCAAAGAAAATACTAAACTAATAATAGGCAAAATAGTTAAAAAAAAAAAAGTATATAAATAAGTTATTAGAACATATCACAAGTTAAGAAAAGAAGTTATTCAGTCTTTATTAAATGTAAAAAATGTAATTTGAATGATAATAGCAGTTCAAGCAGTTGTTAATATTGGATTAGAAAGAGTGCAATAATAGATGTACTGCCAGGAGTAAGACAAAAACATGAACAGAAAGTTCCAATACTGCTTAAAGAACTGAGAAGATACAAAAAAAGATATATATAAGAAGATACTATAAGTAATAAAAGAGTTATAAAAAAAATAATAATATACAGACATAAAATTAGTTTAGTAAAGATGCAAGGCTTTAACAGTAATTTAGAGAATTTGTTGTTAGAGCAGTTAAAAAAGAACATTATAGATGAACATATAGAGTACATGTTTTATACAGATGGATCACTAGTAAAAGAAGGGAAGAAATGTAAAATGAGTACAAATTGAATGCAGGTTAGTAAAAATGAAAAGGAAATTATAATAAAAGGTAAAATTAGATTAGAAAAATAGCTATTATTAACAAAGACAGAGTTAGCTGTAATATGGATAGCAGTTTTAGTCATAGCTTATAATAGTAGAATAGTAGTTAAACTAGATAATGCTGCAATGATTGCAAGTCTAGAAAATAAAAAACCTTTGTGTATATTAGAGTATGAAGCAAGATTAAGAACTTTAAATTAGTAATGAAGATTAAGAACATATGCAGAACAAAAAATATTAAATTAGTATTATTAAAGTTAAAGCATATAGTGAAGTAGTATAGAATAAAAGAGCTGACAAACTTATAAAAGAAGAAACATTGTTAAGTAAATGCTCAGATTTGAAGCTTAAAAGAAACTGTCAGTTTCAATATATATTGTATTAGAAGGAATTAGTTATAGAAGCACATATAAGAAAGTTTGTTAAGATATTAGCAAACATCATAAATGGTGCTAAGTGGTGATGCTCAAGTATAATTAAAGAGTTTGAACCAAATTCTGAAATGCAAAAGGATTAAAAAACATTATAAAAAGAGAACAAAAGCTTAACAGAAATCAAATATAAATCACTAAAGATGAGCAAAAAAATATTATTTAAAATTAAGTGTATTAATGATAGTTTACTAGTTCTTAACATGCTAAAAAAGAAAACACTATTTATATGAGTTAGATAAATGCAAAGAGTATTATGCAAATCAAGAAACATCAATTTACTTACTTAAATATGAAGAGTATAGTGGTTATTGAAGCAATATCGAAGAATTTGCATATTGGTTAGTATAAAAAAAAACTCAATAAAACAGATAAAAACAAAATAAAAAAATCAACTTAAGTAAGATATTAGTTGGCAAAACTGAAATAAATAAGATTAAGCATTAAGAGTCATATATACATGGCCTAGCAATAGAAAGTATGTTTAACAAATTATATATAAAACTATTTTCGAGAAAAGGCACAAGACAATCTGTAAAGTTATATATCAAGATTCTATAAAAAATGTTTAAAGAAAAGTATAATAGAGAAGATGTAAAACAGTAGCCAAATAGGAAGATGAGAATGAAATAATATCAAAAATGAAGTGATGCAGATCAAAGAAAAAAAAAGATGAAAGTTGCATTTTAAAGAGAATCAAGAATAAAGAAAAAGACAAAAAAAGCATATCAAGTAAGACTAAAGTTGATAAAAATAAGGAAAAAGAAGCAGAATGTATTCAGTTATTTAATGAAAAGGTTGATGAATTAGTACAGAATAAGATTAATCCATTCTGGTTTAGTTTTTAACAAAGCTAACAAAGTTTTCTAATTTAGGCATAAATTAGTATAACAAGTTGCATTTAAGTGCATTCTTTGTACTCAAATAATGCCAAACTTGCAATTATAAAAGGTAAATTACTAGAAATAGATAATGGTTCAATTAGTAAAATTTTGTATTTAAGCTTCAACAAGACTGTCAAAGAATAAAAAAAAATTACCAATTTTTTATATATAAACTAATTTAAATAGGTAATTTTTTTTTTATTAAAACTTTTTTTTATATAATAATTATAGTTGAAATTTTGTAAGTTTATATATTAATGTTATATTAAGATACTTGTATAATAATACAAAAAAATACTTAATTATAATTAGTTAATTTAGAAATATATTAAAAATTTTAATTTTTTAAATTTTTTTAAAAAATTGACCAACTTTGAAATTTTTTAAACAATATATAATCAAAAATTAATTAAATTTTTTTTATAAATATATTTTATAAACCTTCAAATATTAAATATATTTATTTAATTGCAAATTAATATGTAAAATTTGTATAATTATATTTTAATTTAAATATTCAGATTAATGTATTATGCTTAATAAGATAACTAATATTTGCAAATTATAATAATATTTAATAATAAATACAAAAATTGTATTTAATTTAGCTAAGTGTAAATTTTATATCTAAGTTATAGCAAAAATAAAATTATAATTAAGTTAGTTGTTTAATTATAAAACATCTTAATATATAAAATTTTATATTATAACAATATTTATAACAAAACTAAAATTGTAATTAAATTTTTTATTACTGCTTTTTATTACTGTTTTTTAAGAATTGTTAGTTAATTATAATTGTAATATAATTCAATTGTAATTAAATTTTGATATTTGATAAATGTATTCTTATTCATAATTAAAATAAATTAATAATAATATTAGATATTTCTTAATTTTTTAAATATAAACTGTACCCTTTCTTAAAGACTTCTAAAAATGTAAAATTCTTATTTTAAATAGTTTTTTTCAAATTTTATTTAATTTTAATATATATTTTATCATTTACAATTATTAGAATATGTATATTTGACTTTAACTTTATAATAATATAATAATTTTGCTTATTAATAAAGATAAAAAGAATAAGTTAATTTTTATTTAATAAAATATGTTAACTAAAAATATTAAATATTAATGTTTACTAAGTAGTAAACTAGTTATTTGAAAGTATTTGTAATCAAATATCTAAAAGTTAATATTAATATTTAGTTATTTTTTTAACTCTTTAGTAGTCTTGCCAAAATTCTTTATTAAGAAAATTGCATACATAACTATATAAATATTAGCTTAATTTTTAGATTTGACATTTTCTGACTATTGTATAAGCACCCAGAAGTGATCTGTCACATCAAAGTAAGTTTATACTTATTATTAGAGGGAATTTAGGCTAGGCTTTAAAACTGTTCTAGTAAGGTCTCTTGTTATTACTAATTAATTTTCTAATTATATTTTTTTATAAATCTATTATTTTTTTATTTTTTGGTTCTTTTTTTTTATATCTTTTTTTTTTCTAAGTTTTTGTTTCTAGATCTTAGTAATACTTTGTACAATAGTCTGTCTTGTTGTTCTATTACTTCATTTTTGTTCTTTTTTTTTGTACTAATTTCTTAACTCTTCTTCTATTTAGATACTTTATTGCATCTTTCTATACAAATTATTTTATTAAATTCATTTCATATAATATCTTTATACTTATTAGAAAATTTCTTGTTTTTTGTATTAAGATCAAAATATTTTGTATTTTCTTAACTACTTTTTTTTGTAAAAGACCTTTAATAAGCTTTTTCTTACTTCTGCTCTTTTTTTTTCTGTTTGATCCAAACTGCTTCCTTTAGCTATATTTGAACAATATTCTTTTTTTTTCTAAAAGTATGCTCTATACTATTGTTATTGCTAATATTTTTATCTTTGTTTAGTAGTTTTTATAAAAGAACATATTGCTAAATAGGTTTGATCTTTTTTTTTCTTTTTGCAAACTATACAAATTGCATCTGCATATAAGTCTGTAATTTGTACTAATGCTGTCTTTGTTTTTTTTAAAGTTTTCTATTTAAGTATTTTTGTTTTTTTATAAAAACTTAGACAATATATAATTCTTTAATATTTTGTATCTTTTAACAAGTTTCAAATTGTTAACATTAATGTTAAATTATCTTTTGCTTTAGTTTGTTCATTTTGTCTTTGTTTTTATTTTAGTACCTTATTTTGTTTTTTTGTTTTTTTAATATTAAAGTCTCTAATTAAAGATGTAATATTTTTAATTAAGTATATTGTTAACATTAAGAATTTTATACATTTTTGACTATAACTTTTGATGTACCAAACCAAATTGGATGAAACAACCACTATTGGATTCAGCTTACTGAGACAATTCTAACAAGCACAAGATCATGTAATTCTGATTACGGAATCACAAGATCAGAATAATTTTGATAAAAAATACTAATTCTAATACATGTGACTTGATTCTAATTGGCTCAAATTACTGTGTCAGAAATCTTATATTTCTTACAGATCTTATAAATCTTACAGATATTACAGATATTACATTTCTATTAGATCTATCATTTCTAATAGATCTATCATTTTTATTATATTTACTATATCTATTATATATATTATATCTATTATATCTATTAGTTCTTATTACTATAAATAGCATTTATTAGCAATAGAGTAGTCTTTATTATAATAATTTATACATATAAAATATCTATAAAAGCACTACTTTCTGACTCTTCAAGAAAGTTAAGTGTCTCTATACACTTCAATAGGAAATGTCTTTATATACTTCAATAGGAAGTATCTTCATACATTTCATAGTTAATAAACTGAATGTAATATTTAGTATCTTTATATATTATCTATTGTTGTTTTTGTCTTAAAATCCTAAATCACTCTGTATTTTATTAAGTCTTGTGTAGACTTTGGATAGAATCTGTTAAGTTATAGTTATTATATTATAGTTGAGCAGCTTCTGTTATCGCTGTGGTTAAAGAAAAAACTACAGGTTAACAATATAGAACACACATACTACCAGAGGCTACCTTATATTAAAGGTTACAACTAGTCACATATACACTTTTGGTGTCTAATTTAAGTAGTTCACTTATATATTACTATATAAGTTTTATACTAAATGCTATACCTGCAAGCCAACTAGAAGTCTTGCTTATTTAAACTCTTAGCATATGCAATCCTTCTTGTATTATAGAAACATCTTCAAGGCTACACCCATCCAAGTTCCTAATACTGGTCAGTATCCTTAAGACTACTTTATTCTTAACAGAAAACTTACTAGAGCCTTTATGTTCCACATATACTGTCCTAGTTTTATGCAATATACTATAGTTACCTAACATTTGAATTACAAAGATTACTTGTTTAATCACTACATTATACTATTTCTATCTTTGTAAAATTTACTAGAACTCTAATACTTATCTTCCTGGCATCTTCTTCATTATTCTCTACTAGCCACAACTTTGAATCTTAGTCTCATTTTAGACTACCAATCTAAATGACTTGGTATAATATATTTCTGTATCTTTTTTCTCTAGTGAGTTTGTAGCCTGGTTGGTTATGTGCTATTTTACATATATTTGTTGTTTGATTTTAACCTTCAGTTCTTATAAAGATATTTTATAGGCTTCAACTAGTCTAATAGTAGTATCGAAATTTATGCTATCTCTTTACTTAAAATTTTAAATAGATTTCTATCATTTTGGTTTTTTAGTTTTCTATATTTAGTGGTCTTATTATAGATTTGCACTAAAGTCTTATGCAACACCTGTTATATATTTCTCTATGTATATATAATATTATACTTCATATAATGCTCCAAGCTTTCAATGTTGGTAAGATCTGACTTGGTGTATTTGGGTTACAGCTGCATGAGGCCAACTGATTGACAGAAGACAGTTACTATAATGCAGATATAATTTTCAAATTTTATCATAGATAAAATTTGAATTTTAAACCTGCTACTTAGAGAATAATAACTTAGCCACTGACTAGAATCATCATCCTTTGCATCTCATTTTGTTCAAAATTTTTTAATCTATTTTAGTAAACTATATAGAGTTATTTATATTTTTAGGCACCTATTTTGATGTATAGATGTCTTTATAAAATCTACTTTCTAAATTCTTTTTTTTTCTACTATATGTTCTTTTTTGTTTTGTTATTATATCTTAAAAGTATTAGTTTCTTTAACTCTTCTGTTTCTGAATTATGTATATTATATTTTGTTATTAACAAAGCTACTTTATCTTTAATATTTGCTTTATTAGAATTCTTAAGCATTTCTTTTTCTGTTTTATTCAGAAAAACTTCTACTTATTTATTAGCTTTATTATTTTTTTTTTGTTTATTATTTTTATTTCTTCTTTTAAGTGCTTTTATTTAAAGTTGAATTTCTAAATTATTAACTGTATTACTAATACTTTTAGCTCTATTTTGTCTTTGTTTTGATGAGATTTACTTTTCACTACTCTGTTATTTAATCTTTTTTATTTTTTCTTGTTTAAGATATTAATTTTTTTTTTGCTATTAAATTCTTTTTTTTATATAAGTCTCTTGACTTATTAGCTATAATATTGGTAGTTTGAACTTTATTTTTGTTTTTATATTTTGTGTTTTTTTTTATTAATATATATCATATTTTATATGCTGTTTTTATTTTCTATTTTCTTTTGGTTAATTAAAACACTTTTTTCTATTATTGTAATTTTTTTTAATAATACTTCTGCATACTTTTTTACATTTGTCTACTAAGACTTTTATAATTTATACCTATACTAAATTACTTGCATTTAAGAAGTTTGCTATATTTTTATCTATTTTTACAATATGCACTTTTTGTTTATTTAAGCAGGTATACTTTTTTACTATTGTTCTTTAATTTAAATTATAAAATTTTTAATTTCTGTTATAGTTATTTATTGCCATTAATTGTTTGTTTAACTTTATATTTAATTTTGTTTTGGAAACTTCTAAACTAATTACTAAACTAATAAATAAATATTGTTAGGTTTAGAAGATTGTGATTCTGTCACTTTACAATTCAAAATATCATATAATATACAATAGATAACCTTTTCAAAAGAGAGTGTTAGATTTGGCTAGTAGTAATTAAGGCTTTTGGTTACTTTGGGACAATAAATACAAGTAGGATAAGTTATATAAATAAGAATTTTCACAAATGATGATGTTTATAGTAGTTTACAAGGTTTAGATAAAGATAGTGTTAGTATTTTATTATAAGCATTATAATGTATTAGAACTTGTATTTAAATAAAACCAATGCAGTGTACTGCTCCAAAGGGCTATTTTGGCTTTTATTTATATTGTCTTTTTAATTATAACTTTATTAATTATATTAATCTCATTAAATCCTTTAATTCAATTTCTTTAATTTTCATTTAAACTTATTTATTTAATAAATCTTCCTTCTTTAATTAATTCTTTTTATCTAATTAAATACACTTTCTTGATTTATTTAATTAATTGCACTAATGCAATTAATTGCTAAAATATCTATATTGAAAAATTAATAATTGCATCTGTTCTCATATGAAGTCTTAGCAGAGTATTTATATCACATTATTGGGCTTCACAATATGCTTTTGTCTGCAATACCTTATTTAGCTAGTCATATTCTGTATTTGTTAAATACTTAAATACATGTTGCTCTATTTATTTATTTGTTTATTTTAATTTACATAATTGTTTACTTTTTGTTTTTTTTAAGATAACTTCTTTGGTTTTTTTGACTTTTATTAATGATCTTTTTAGTAATATGATTCTATAAATCAATATAGAAAGAGTGTACAATTGGTTACATATATAACTTTTCTATATTACCTATTTAAAAAGTTCACTTGAAGGTTTCTAGCCAATTGCTGTATCTAATACATCTGCTTGGGTGTTTTATTTTAAACTCTCTAAATCTGCATCTGTGTTAACATTAACTAGATCAAGTTCAGGTTATTGTCTTAATCTTAAGACTATTTTATTCTTAAGATAAACCTTCTAGAGCCTTTTGTACCTATTTTTATAGTTAATTTAGGCATCACTATAGCAAAACTAATACTTGTAATTAGAATTATATCATTTAACTAAAATGTTCTTGTAGAGTTTATACAGACCCAAGTATAACCTTAGTACTTTAATATATTTTTGTCTTTTTACTTGTCTTTTTATCAGACTTTAATCCAGATAGTCTGTGTAGAACTATAACCAGTCTATTAATATATCAAATTAGCTTAATATCCTTTTTCTTTAATTCATTTTAGCAGTCTAGTAATTGGTATCTCCAAAACTCTCAATTCAGAGATTCTTGACTGTTTAGGTATTATGACCATATATTACAACTTTGATATCTATTTTCTTGGACTAGCTTTTACAGTAAAGTTGTTAAAAATCTAACTATCTCTTTATTCAGGTCTTTCTAAATGAATTTCTTATTATTTAATTTTACCAAATTTATATAGTCCTAAAAACTTATTTAATGTTTGCATTATTCAATTTTTCAGTTTGCATTTCTTTATATAACTAGTTATACAGATACTCTATGATTTGCCAGTTATGCTGATATAATTACCATTACAAATATCCTAATCCAATTATTAGTAACAGTTGTTATAATATAAATATTACATAAGTAATTATCCAAATTTTACTGTAAATAAGATTTGAATACCTAATTTACTACTTAAGAAGTTAATGACCTGACTATTTTAATAGGTTACTACACCTTTGTGATTGTTTACTTTGTAGTTTGTTTATACATTAATTGATCAGTTTTTTGGAATTACAGCCAGTTTTTTAATTTTTCTGAAAATTATTTAAAAATTTTTAAAAAATCTTTTGGTATTTTAAATAAGTAATTTCTTCAAAAGTTGTTTTAATAAACTTATGCTGTTTCTAAGTTTTTTTTTTATTTAATATTAAAGAATCTGTTTTTTAAGATAAATTTTAAGTAAACTTGGATGTATTTTTTTTTTATTTTTGTAAAATTAAGATTAGCAGAAGAGTATCTTAAATATCTAGTTATTAATACTACAAAGATACTTTTTTTATTATATAATTAAAACAATAGTATTGTATTCATTTTTATATTTAACAAATAATTAAACATAATAGATTTTTGATTAATTAGTTTATTAAAGATAGTTTGTTATATATTTAACTATTTTTTTTGGATATATTATATAATACAAAAATAATACAGGCATTACAGTTTCTATTATTATAAATATTTATATAATTTAATACAAATATTTTTATAAATATTGATATATTAGCTTTGTATATGTTAATATTCTTATAAGAGGTAATTAAAGATTTCAAATGTTGGTCTGATTTATC
Organism: Cetraspora pellucida; assembly: GCA_910591915.1. Taxonomy (NCBI): domain Eukaryota; kingdom Fungi; phylum Glomeromycota; class Glomeromycetes; order Diversisporales; family Gigasporaceae; genus Cetraspora; species Cetraspora pellucida. Next base: position 10,460 of record CAJVQA010008694.1, read on the forward strand.
TTTGATTATAAATTATATAAAACTTGTTTTTCTTTTTATATTATATTTCTTACTTATAAGTTTTTTATACTTAGTTTTTAAATAATTATTTTTAAAACTTTCATTTTAAATACTTTAAAAGTTTAAAAAATAACATTATAACTGTTTGATGAATATAAATTATAAATTTTATTTTTATAGAAGTGTTATATAAGAGTTAGCAAAACATATTTTTAGTTTTAAGAAAAGTTTTATAAAATTTTAAATTAATAACTAATGATTTTAAAAATGAATTTAGAAGATCTTTTATATTAGATCTATTAAGATACTAATATTTATTAATAATATTAAGAAAAATTTGATCTTTTTTAGAAATTATATAATAATACAAAAGTTTATAATTAAGTTTGATTATATATTGAAAAGTTGTTGTTATATTATTTTTGTTAGACTTTCTTAAATTTTAATTAAAAGTTTTTTATTTTATCAATTGTATATATTGATATATAATTAATAATTATACTAAAACTAAAATTAAATAATTACATAATATTTTATTAGTATTAGTATATAATTATTTTGAAGTTTAGTATTCATATCCTTTAATTAATATTTTTAAAAACTGATTTCAATATATTAGTTGTTTCTATAATTTGCTTAAAAACACTATGTAATTATTTAGTACATGCTATTGTTGAAATACCCATATGACAAAAATTTTTGTAAATATATAAATTTATAATTTAGAGTTTTTTATTAAAATTTCAATATATACTAAAGATTTTTATGATTATATGTCTTTTAACATTATTTTTTTAATAGATTTTATTGTGTTATTATATGTTTTTCATTAAATATTAATTATAAAGACTTAATTTTTTTATTTAAATATCATATATATAGTATTTTATTTGCTTTTAAAAATCTTTTCTGAAATATTTTTAAGCACTTAAAGGTAGGGTGTACTATTTTAAAATTATATATAAACTTGATGGTATATTTTTTTTATAATTTTAATTACGAAAGTTTTTACTAATTAAATATTTTTTAAGCTCTTAAGTAAAGTTGTAGAGTAGGTTTTTGTGATTCTAATAGTAATAAAATTATTAAAATTGGTTCAAAACTCATTGATATATAAATTTTTAAAGATTAGATATAAAAATTTACTATTAAAATTCTCTTATAGTTTTTTGAAAATTAACCAATTAAAGTTGATTTTTTTGTGTAACCTAGGAAAAACATAAAGTGTTCTAGGAAAATTTAAGATATATACAAATATTTTTTTTTAAATTAAACATTTTATAAAATTTTAATATAATAAATAATATATTTAAATCTATATATTATTGAATTTTAATAAAAATTAATTTAAAAATAAAAAAGTTTTATTAGTAACATATTTTAATTTACTATATAAAAATTCATTATACTATCTAAGTCATATAAAAAATGATCTATGTTCACCCTACTCTTAAACATTTAAACTACTACTTAAAGGTTGATAACTTATTTATTTTATTAAGTTACTATATCTAAATTTTTTTTTTAATTTAAAGCAGCAATCTTGCCTATGTATCTTTATTATAGTAATATGTAATTATATTTTTTATATACAATAGTTTATTAATGAAAATACAACTAGTTATATATATAACTTTAGTTATTATCTAATTAAAGATTTTGCCTATAGGTTATCTACTAGATGCTATATCTAAGATCTGTCTTTGGATTCTTTATTTAAACTTTTTAATTTTTTTTTTTTGTATTAAGATAAAGCCTTGCTCATATTTTTATTAATAGTTTAAAAGTTAGTAGCTACTTGAAGCTGCTATATACAAAAAGTAATTTTTTATATAAATACTATAACTAAAACTAATACTTGCAGTCAGAGCTAAAATATTAAACTGCTAACTATACAGCTATTGCTTTAAATACAAATAAAAGAAAACTAAATTCAAGAATAAAAGCTTAGACATATTTATCTGTGATCTAAACCTACTAGAGTGGTCAAAACTTACTTAGATTTATAAGTTAAGAATATGATTATAAGAAATATTGTATTTGATTCAAAGAATTGTTCAGATGTTAATTTTATAAATAGCATAGCCAATAGGTATACAGGTATTAGAATTGGAATGTAGTTAGTTTTTTTTTTTTAAATCTTAAGCTAAGTACTTGTGATCCAGAATTTTATTAATAGTATATTTGGCTAATGATTGTATTATAACCACAGGGGGCAATCATAGAAAGAGTATACAACTAGCCACTTGTACAACTTTAGTCATTGTCTAATTTAAGTAGT
>CAJVQA010008695.1:0-12738 GCA_910591915.1 Cetraspora pellucida
ATAACATAAAGTAATAGCTGTATTTGTGAATAGTACTTTGGCAGGTACTAGCTTTATGTTATTAGAATTTAAAAAGCCATATATAGCTTAGGACAGTCTGATTATCTGTTACTAATTACCTCTTTTAGTATCTTAAGATACTTCTAAGTTTAGTACAGATAACCCTTGTAAAGAGTAAACTATTTGTTAAACCTGGCTAATACAAAAAGAACAATAGATCAAATCTTCTTTACAACCAGCCTATCATAAAAATTCTTATAGTATCTAGAAGACTATTGAATTTAAATTCTATTTTTAAATATTTATTTCCTATTTTTAGTTATTTTTGTTTATTTTATTTTTCTTTAAATAAAAGATCTTTTACTCAGCATTCATGCATTTAAAATTACTACAGCTTGCTAATTTTTAGTAAATTTTATTACAGTATCTGTTTTTTTAGACTAGCCTTTACAGTAGCATCATTAAAAATCTGATTATCTCTCTATTTAAGTCTTTTCAAATAAACTTTTTGTTATCTAATTTCAACAGATTTATATAATCACAAGAACTTATCTAGTATTTGCACTACCTAATTGTTAGTTTGCATTTCTCTGTATAACTCTAACATTACACAGATGCCTTATAACCTGCCAGTCATGCTGATATGACTACCATTACAGATATTCTAATCCAATTATTAGTAACAGTTGCCATAATATGAATATTATATAAATGATTATCCAAATTTTCATTGTCAATAAAATTTAAACATCTAATCTACTACTTGGAGAGTTGACAATCTAACCACTTCATTAGGTCGCCACATTCTATTAATAATTATTATTTAAATAAATTAAATATATTCTTATATTTATAAAAAATATATTAGAATTATTTGTTTGATTTAATTTTTTATAATTAACAATTATTTTTTAAAAATTCAGAATTTGTCTAAATTTGATTAACATATATAATCATGGATCATTTGTGTAATTAGTTATACAAAAGAATACAAACTAATATTAAATAATGCAACTTTAAAATAAGTTTTTATAACTATTTAAATTTATTAAAATTATAAAACAACATACAGTATTCAAAAACTCTTCCTAATGATCACTTGAACACAAAATAGCCAAAAGAAAAAAAAAAGATTTCTGCAAAATTAGTGATAGAAAACACCTCAAATAGCATTAGATAAAAAGAAGCAACAACATAAAAAATAATAAGAAGTATAAAAGAAAAGTGTGCTGCAAAACTAATAGCATAGTTACAAAATAAAAAAGAAAAACTTGGAAAAATTTTTTCTTAAAAATAGCAACAATAAGGAGACCTTGTATATAGATCTGTTTACATTACACAGAAACATGAAATAGTAAAACAAAAATAGACATGTGCAGACTATCAAAATAGAATAGATAAACAGGTTACATACAAGTAAACAAAGTGTTAATAAGAAAAAACAAAGTAGATAGAAATTAAAAAACTAATTAGAAATATATAGAAATAAGTACAACATAAGATTAGAAGAGTATAGAGAAAGTTTATTAACAATCTTTATGAGAAAGACATACTGGGTAATGAACAGAATATATAACAAAATATTCTTCAACCAGTCAAATAAGACATATATAATGCCAGACAGAGAAGATAAGATCATTGTAATGCTTACTAAGCAAAGATCAGAAGAAGTTGCATTATTAAAAGTAACAAGAGAACTAATTGAAAAAGCAGAAAAAAAACAGCCAAAAAAGAAGTTAGATTTCACAGAGCAAGACAGAAACATGATGGCAATTGAGCTTGAAAAAAAAGATGAATAAGAAAAAGAAAAATTAGCACAACAAGAAGCAATAAAGAAAAAGAAAGAACAAAAAAACATATATAAAAAAAACCAAAAAATTAAAAAAAGAACAGAAAAAGAAGATATGAACAAAAGAAGACTAACAGATAAGAATTTCTTGACAATAAAAGAAGCAAGAACAAAGGTAAGTTTTGTAAGTACAAATCAAATAGAAGAGGAATTATTAGTACAGAAAGTAGAAACCAGAAAAGAACAAACAAAAGAGACAAAACAAAAAGATATAGAAATAGATGATAAAGAATTAAGACAAAGTTCAACATCAGAAGAAAAAAAAAGAAGAAAAAGAAGAAAGCAAGAAGTCAAGAGAGAAATAGATATAGTAGGAATTCCTTTAGAGGAAAGCATGTAGACATCAAGCAAAAGAAACTGCAACAAAGACAGCAGTCTATTAGCCAACATTCCTGTGCACAATGTACTTGAAAGTTCAAAAGAAGAATATATAAAGTTCATTAGCTGGTCATTAAAAAATAATGAACATATTAAGGACATTAGAGAAGTGTTTAAGTAAGGAAATTTGTGGATTAAAGTAGACTTTGACTGTGAATTTGGCAAAAATGAAGTGATACAAAGAATTAGTAAAAAAGAAAGTAACTGGTATAGAATGATACCAGAGAAAGACAAAGAAGAAAAAAAAAAAAAAGTAAAGAAAGCTTAAAAAAGAATATCAAGATAAAAGAGCCAGTATATCAGATAACAAAAAAAAAGAATATAGAGAAGAAAGAAATAAAAATGAACTAAAAAAAGACCAAAAAAACAAAAATAACAAAAAAACAAAAGATAAAAAATTTATAATAATTTGGGACTTGCCAACAAGTATAAATAGAAAAGAACTAGAATATATTTGCAAAAGATTCAAGAAAGCACATGTAACAAGAATTAAAAGATTCAAATTTAAGTCTTTTGCAGTAATTCAGATAAGTCAATAGTAATAAACTAATAAGAGTAACAGAAAAAGAAGAAGACTATGAGGCAAGACAAAAGCAAAGGCAGTATACAGCAAAGTTAACAGAACTGCAAAGTAATGGCTCAGAGGTTTTATTGTTACAATGTCTAAGAAGCAAGGGTGCAAGATTAGTTTACATCCTGCCAAATAGAAATGGAAATCAAAGAAAAACTGTGATAATTATGTTTGCAACAGAAAGAGAGATAAAAACAGCTCAGTCTAAACCAATCATGTATAACAACTTTCAAGTATACTGGATGAATAAAAGAGCAAGAGAAACAAAAAGAAAAGAAAATCCCAGAGATAGAAGAGGAAAAAGCTGGAATAAGACTAGTCAAAACCTATAGAGAGAATGTACAGAAATAGAAAGCGATCTTCAGATATAAAATATAGAAGAATGGTTAGAAGATAGAAACAATGATGCAGAAAGAAGAAAAGAAGAAAGCAATAAAGAAAGAAGAGAAAGTAGTTGTGATAGAAATAGTCAATATTCAAACAGAAGATACATAACAATAAAAAGTAATCCTCAATTACAGAATATTGAAGAATGGTTAGAAGACAGAAACAATAACATAGAAGAAGAAAGAGAAAACTTGAAAGAAACAAAGATAAAATTAGATACACAATCATGTCCAGAAACTAGACAAGTTGAGAACATTTTAGATCAAATTTTAGACAGACTAAACAGATTAGAAAGTATATATTTAAGTACAAAAAAAGGTTTGGCCAATCACTTCTAAAGGCACACCAGTTGAACTCAAGAATACAGACAAGGAGATGGATAACTTTCTGCAAAAAAAAAGAAGAATGTTTGAAGAAAAAAGAAAAGTAATATCTCCTAGTCTTGCAAATGAAGAAAGCAGAAAGTGGAAAGAAAGGTTCAAGAATACAAAAATAATATGAGAACAACTAAAGAAGAAGTAAAAGAAAGAAAGAAAAGAAATTAAAATTGCATGTTATAACATTAATAAACTCAAAACTAAAGGTTGGAAACTTGAAAATTTGCTAGGCTAGGTAGAAGAAGAAGAAATCATAATACTGGAAATTACTAAAACAAACCTTACAAAAAGAGAAAAGAAGTTTTTAACATATATGGCAAACAATAAATATAAAGAACACTGAATAAATGCAGCAGAAGATAAGAAAAAGGATTGGACATTGGAATTTTGGTAGATGAACAATAGAAGAAACACATAGGTACAGTCAAGAAAATAAGTGAATATATGATGAAAATTATATTATACTTTAAGCAATTAGAGTTAGTAATAATCCTAGTCTATATACCACCTAATGATAAGATAATGAGAAAAAGCATCCAACAAAAAATTGTAAAAACAGTTCTAAAAAGAAAAAGATGAACACAAATAGTCATAATAGGTGACTTTAATTATACAGTAAACAATATACTAGACAGACAACATTCACAATCAGCAAATTACAAAAGATTACCAATTTTTAATTGAATGAAAAAGCAGGATTTTAGTGATATATACAGAGATATGCATTTAACAAAACAACAGTATACATAGTCAAATGAAGAAGCAGCAACAAAAATTGACTACATATGAGTGTTAAATAGACTAGCAATGGGGTTACAAAAAGCAAAAATTAAAGAAGCAGAGAAAATTATAGAAAGTGATCACAAAATAGTAAAAGCAGAAATATGGATCAAATATGTAATAGCAGAAAAAAGCAAAGCAGAGGTTAAGAGGAAGAAACAGTCAAGAACATTATATTTGTATAATTAAGCAAAAACAGAAGATTGGAAAAACTATGCACAAGAGTTACAAAACCAACTAGAAGTTAAAGAAATCTTAAAGAATATTCAAAAGAAAGAACAAGACGAAGATAAAAGGATAAACAAAATAAATAATATTTGAAATATAATAGAAAAAGCAATTATCATAGCAATAAGCAAACACATTCCCAAGAAGAAAATATACAACACAGTAACGAATAAAAAAAGAAGCCAAAAAGAACAGCAACTAGAAGAAAACTCAGTCAAAATACAAAGACTAATCAAATATGCAAAAACAAAAAAGGACCAAAAGGTGACAGAAGAAGAAAGAAATAAAATAAATAAACAATTGAAAGAACTAGGCAAGAAAATAAGTGCAAAACTACCAAAATTGCAGAGGCAATAGTCTAACACATAGATAGAAAATATGAAGGGTTGGAAAAAATTACTACAAGAAAGGAAAAAGAAAGAATAGAAGCAAGTCCAAAAAAGGCAAATAGAAGAAAACATAGATAAAAAATGTTAAATAATCAAGACAGATCAAGAAAAAATAATAGCAAGTTTACTAAATAGGCTATATAAGAGGATAGTTTTTAACAGATTCATTAAGCAGAATGAAGAAAAAACAAATTTGCTAACAAAGCTAGAAGAAGTCAAAAAAGGAGTAGCAGAACACTACAAGAAGCAGTTTAGAAACTGAAACACCAATTTGGAAGAGATGTTAGAAAAGTAGAAAGAGTTATACAGACCATGAAAGGATATAAAAGAAGAATAGTATACAAAAGTTGAACAAGAAATTAAAGAAAGAGAATAAAAAGAAGTATTAAAAGAGCTAAAAACAAAAACAGCTTTAGATATATTAGAAATAAGCTATATCTTAATAAAATGAGCAGAAGAAAAAACACAAGAAGTATTTAGAAGCTTTGCAGATCTGTGTTTAGAAGAGGAAGAGATACCAACCAAATAGAAAATAGCACAAGTATATCCAATACCAAAAGATGTCAAATGAAGATATAGCTTAAACAATATATAACCAATAGCACTAATAGAAATATTTAGAAAGGTTGTAACAAAGGTGATAACAAAAAGGCTTGCCAGAGTATTTATGAAAAAAAAAATACTCAGAGGATCAAACTACATAGGCCTTCCAGGTAACTCAACAGAACAACTAGTACATATCCTAAATATAATAATGAAAAAAACAAAAGAAAAGAATAAAAAAGTATAGATACTTTTGCAAAATATGAAAAAGACATTTGATTCAGTTCTATTTAAAAGTCTCGAACTAGCATTGTGAAGGGTTAAGATATCTAAAAGAACAGTAAAATATATTTAAAACTTGTTTTATAAAAGACAATTAAAAATTATTACAGCCTATGGCCTAACAAAAGAAATAACAGCAGAAGATGATATAGATCAAGGTAAAGTAATATTATCTCTAATATGGTAACTCTTCTATGATCCATTATTAGAAAATATACAAAAAGATAAAAGTTTAGTCTATACAGTAGAGCAACAAATAAAGAAAAATATGCAATGCAACAATAGTACAAGATATTGTCAAGCAACAATTGCATATGCTAATAATATAACATAAATTGCAAATAGTAGACAGCAGCTAATAAAGATCTTAGAAATAGCAAAAGAGTTCTTCACAATGAATGATATAGAGATAAATGAAGCAAAATTAAAGCTGCTAATAATGAACACAAAGTTGAAGAAGGAAGAAAGAGAAGTGACATTCAGAAAAAGCAAAATAATAAAAGAACCAAGAAATAAGATAGTTTGATTATTAGGAATATTGTTAAATAATAGAATACAGGAAATGTTAGTAAAGAAAAAGGCAAAAGGAATAATAAGTCAAACAGTAAAAGACCTTAGATACAAGAAAATGACAATAAGTCAAATTGCATACATAAACAATATGGTTATAATACCAAAATTAAGTTACATGCTATAACTAATGAAGATGTCAAAAAGAAGCTTAAGTAAAATACATCAACCAATAATAAGTTTGGCAAAACAGAAGAGTAATTTGCAAAGAATGCTGAAGAACTGCATAATAGAACACAAAGACCTTGGAAGCTGTAGAATACTACAACAAGAGATAGTAATGAAACAAGTAGATAGGCTAGCAACAAGATTAAACAGATGAAACAGACTCAGATAGTTAACAAAATTAAGAATAATACAAGGCTGCCAAAGGGTAGACCTAACAAAAGATATATAGAAAGTAGAGAAGATATTAGAAAATGCAAACAGCTAAAGAAACAATTTGGCTTACTTAACAATTTTAAAAGCAAAAAAAGTAAAAATAAATATAAGAACAAAAAACAACTTATAAACAATGTTTGGATATAATACCAAAATAAATGAACTTGTAAATATTGATTTATGGAAGAGATGTAGAAATAAAATAAATAAAGAAGGTCTAGTATTCCTAAATCAACTCTTCAATACAAAAGGTGAAAGATTGATTATATGGCAACAGTTAAAAAATTACCAAGGCCTGTCAAGCAAAGAGAAAAAAGCAGATTGATTCAAAGTAATAAAACAAAAAGTACTTAGCAAGATAGAAAGTAGAGAGGTCAAAGAACAATTTAAAATGAATAGACAAAATACATAAGCAATGCAAATTAAATAGAAGAGTATATCAGAGGATAAGAGAAGAAAAGAATAGATAATATATAGTATACAAAACCATAGACAGCTGATAAAAATAATTAAAAAGAAGAAAAAAAAGTTACTAGTAGAACATTGGCAAATGCAAAGTAGAAAAGAGAATTAGCTATTGAAATAAAGAGATGTGAAAGCTGTATTAGAGCAGAAGAAAGTATAGAAGATAACTGCCAACAGTAGATCAGAATAAACAACAAAATTAACAAGATTCCAGACATGTTAATAAAAAAAAGCAGTAGTAAAATTAATATAGCAATGAATCAGATAACAGAAATAGCAAAGACAAAAAGACCAGAAACTAAAGAACAAAAACTTAAAAGAATTAGAACAATAAAGGAGTTAGAAATAGAAATTATTAAATAGCAAAGACTATATAAAAGCATAAACCAAGAAATAATAGAAGCTTTAAAGAGAAATATAACAAGAGACAAAAACAAGTATATAATATATACAGATGGCACAGCAAACATGAAGGCCAAAGAAAATACAATAACTAAAAATAGAATAGGCATAGAATGGGTTCAAACAAACAAAACACAAGTATGGCCAGAAGAAGAAATAGCAATAGGCTTAAAGGATGGCAAACATTAACAATAGCTGAGCTAGTAGCAATATGGGTAGCAATATTAACAATACCAAAAGAAAAACAAGTGGAAATATATACAAATAGTAATGCGGCAATAAGAAACATTAATAAAGGTTTAGAACAAATAAATAAAAACAAGATTCTCAAAAAGAAGAATGCAATATGAATAATGAAGATCAGAGATCTTATCATAACAAAAAAATATACAGATAGAGTTAGTCAAAGTAAAGAGTCACAATAAAAATAAATAGAATAACAAAACTGATAGCTTGGCAAAAAAAAGAGCAATGAGCAAGGAAATAATACAGTTTGAAGAAGTCAGTTGTAAAGAAATAGAGTACTGCTTAGAGTAGAAAAACAAACAAACTGATATATCAGTAAAATTGCTATATAAGTTAATAACAAATGCAAGATTAGAAGCAGAATAGAGAGAAACAGAGCAATTAAAGAATTAGAACCAGAATCAGAAGTTACAATCTATAATTGAACATTTTTTTGAAAAAAGCTAAAGATGACAAAAAGAGTACATTGTACAATTAGAAGGATTAGTACCAGAAGAATCATATTTATAAAATATGTAATAGACAAACTTCTGACTCTAGAAGAACTTAACAAAAAAAGACCAGATGTGTATACAACAACTAAATGCCAAGTGTGCAAAGATAAAGTTAAAGAAACACAGATGCATTTAGCAGCATGCAAAAGACAAAAAAACTTATAGAAAAGAATACAAAAGGTAACCATTGCAACAGCCTGAAAGGAGCTTAGTGAAGAGAAAAAAGTTCAAATCCTGCTATATGTGTTATATATAGTGCTCTTTGGTAAAACAGAAGTAGAAGAAGTAAAAATAAGAGAGGCTCTAATTAAAGGCCTGATTTCAAAAGAAACATAAGATAAATTATAGCAGCTTCTAAACATAAAGTCAAGACAGCAGTTTGCAAATATAATAGCAAATATGGCCTAGAATACATTTTATGGACAAATATAGAAAATCAGATGCAAGAAGATTAGTGAATAAGAAAGAGAAGTAAGAATAACAGATAGAGTAAAAAAAAAAGAGAAAAAAAAGAAGATGTGATCATGTAAAGAAAAAAAAGACAAATTAGCAAAAGAAAGAGAAAATAAAAGAAAAAGAAGAACAAATCAGAACAGAAATACAGAAGACAATTTTGGAACTTGTTATAAAAGGAAGAAGACCCTTCTATTATGAACTTTAAGTAGTTAGATAAGTAGTTTACTTCTGCTTGAAATAATGTGACAGGTTGCACTTAAGTACCATTAAAGTGGCTGGGTAATGCTAAACTTAGTTGTTAAGAATATTTATATAATTGCAAATGTAATTTCAAAATTTTAATAAAGTACTAGTGGGGTGTGGTGACTTAGTGAAGTGGTCAGGTTGTCAACCCCCCAAGTAGTAGGTTGGGTGTTCAAATTCCATCAACGGCAAAAATTTGGATAATTACCTATATAATATTCGTATTATGGCAACTGTTACTTATGGTTGGGTTAGGATATCTGTAATAGCAGTTACACCAGCATGACTGGCAGGTCATGGGGCATCTGTGCAATGTTAGAGTTACACAGAAAAATGCAAACTGACATATCAGGCGGTGCAAACACTAGATAAGTCCTCGTAGTCATATAAATCTATTAAAATTAGGTAACAAGAAGTCCATTTGAAAAGACCTGAATAAAGAGGTAGCTGGATTTTCGACGGCTCTACTGTAAAGGCTAGCTCAGCGAAATGGATATCTAGGTCTAGTACCTGGTCCTAGTAGCCGGACTGGCAAGAACCTCTGGGTTGGGAGTCTCGGAGGTACTACCAACCAGGCCATCGGAACGAACCAGAGGAAAAGGATATTGGGCTGACCTGATATACCGATGGACTGGTCATAGTCCTACACAGGCTATCTGGATTGGAAGTCTGGTAAAAGGATAGAGAAAAAGGCAGAGGTATACTAAAGTATCGGGGTTATTCTGTAAAGTAGATGCTGGGGTCTAAGTGAACTCTACAAGGGCATAGCGGTTTAATGGTTAGCCCTGATCGCAAGTGTTAGTTCTGCCATAGTAATACCTAGGTCAGCTATAAAAATAGGTACAAAAGGCTCTAGAAGGTTTACCTCGAGGATAAATTAGTCCTAAGGTTGAGGTCGATAATCTGGTACATCTGAGATGACCAGTGATGTTAATACAGATTACAGGTTCAGAGGGTTTAAAGTGGAACATTCAAGCAGGAGTGTTAGGTACAGCAATTGGTGAGGAACCTTTGGGCAAACTTCTTAAATAGGGAATATAGAAAAGTTATATATGTAGCCAATTGTATGCTCTTCTGTAGTGGTTCATTGAACCACAATACCAATAAGTGATTAATAAAAGTCAAAAGACCAAAGAGGTTACCTTAATACCAAAAAAAATAAAAAATAAAATAAAGTACTAGCATGACTGCTTAAGAAAAAAAAAAATTATAAAACAACAGCTTATTAAAAAAGATTCAAATAAAGAAATACACCGATTTTTAATAATATTACTGTTAAAATAGATTTAAAAAATAAATACCAATATAAAAAAACTAAATAAGTAAAAACCTCTAAATATAAAGTATTGTTATAAAGTAAAAATCTTCTTAATTTCATACTACAACAATAATATAATATATGAAATTTCTTATAAATATATATAGTATTCAAAAAAAAAGTATAGTTTCTGTTAGACTTTATCAAAAGAGAATTGCTATTTTCACTATGGCTTTTTGCTATTTTCACTATAGGTTACATAAGATTTTCTATTTTTAGTTTTTATAACAATAATATATATAAATCCTTTAAAATTTAATAAATTTTTTTTTTTTGTAGAGCTTGTTTTTCTGATTCTAATGATAATTAAATCATTAAAATCAGCCTAGTAGATTCCAAGATATTGAAGATCAAAAATGAAAGCAAAAAGATTTACAAATTGCCAGTTACACAAAGTTCTATTGACAATAGTATTTTGTGTAACTAGCAATTTGTAGATCTTTTTGCTTTCATTTTTGATCCCCAATATCTTGGGATTTACTAAGCTGATTTTAATGATTTAATTATCATTAGAATCAAAAAAACAAGCTCTACAACTTTAATTTTATTTTTTTTTTAATGTTAAGGTGAGTAATTGCGACCCAGGAGTTTATTGATAATCAGTTGGCATATAACTATTGTATACAATAGCTACAAAGGCAATCATAGAAAAAGTGTACAACTAGCCATTTGTATAACTTTAGTCATTATCTATTTTAAGTAGTCTGCCCGAAGGTTCTATACTAGTTGCCATACCTAGAACCCACCTGTAGGTTTTCTATTTAAACATTCTAGTTCTTGTATCTACCTCTACCCTATCAAGTGCAGCCATTGCTACAAATATACCATGGTCACTAAGTCATATTTAACTTTATACTAAGCCTACTGAAGCCTTCTGTATCCTATATTTACAGCTGACCCAGTACCACTTTGGCCTAGACCATCACTTGCAATTAGGGCTAACCATTAAACCACTATATCCTTGTAAAGTTTACAGAGACCCCAATACCTTTCTTTTCTAACTTCTACACCTCTACTTCTGGACTTACAAGACCTACAAAACTTAGCAAATTACCAATTCAGATGGCCTATCCAGTGAACCCAGTAGCCTGGTTGGTATGTACTCCTCTACACATGTTGTCATCTGATCCATTCGAGGTCCTAGAAATCCTTTTTTGAGAGCTTCTGATGGTTTGGTAGTACCATCAAAAGTCTATACTACCTCTTTACTTAGGATTTCCAAGTAGGTTTCTGACTCTTCAGTTTCTTTGCTTTCTATGCCTGATGGTCTTATCATGGGTTTGCACTGAAGTCTTATGCAACACTAGTTATTAGCATTTCTCTATGTGGAATATTATGGTTTTATGCAGCAGTGTTTTGGTAAATGGTTAGCTATTAATAAAGTAAAATGCTTGTTATTTTGAATTAGTTCTAACAGAATTGGCTGAACAGGTATATTCTTCTGCTTTTGCTACTAGTTCATCTAATACAGTAGTAAGAATTTGTTTAGTAAATGTGGCTTCATGTTTTTCTTTAATATAGAATATTGAAGCATCAAGAAAAGATTCATTCCAGGCTTTAATTTTCTTTGGATAAGTATCATATAATGTATCAAATATGTTTCTAATGAGTTTTGTTGAGTTATGTACTAGTTGTGACTTGAGATTTGTTTTTTGAACATTGTTAGGTTTCTTTTTATTATCAGATTCTTTTTCTTTGTCTTTAGTTGTAATTGGCTTAAGATAGAAGCACTTAGGGTCAGTGCAAGTTAGTATATAATAATTGGCATGTCTGAAAGTTTTATTACATCTTTCATTAAGGCTAGTTGGTTTCTTAAACTTGACAAAAGTAGGTAAGAGCTTTTTGAGATAAGTAATAAAATATTGTCTAAATTTATATTTAAGATAGTTAGAAACTTTGGTTTTGTTAATAGTGTTAGAGAATTGGCAGCTGTATATAGAGAAGATTTTTTTAAACCATTTATTGAAATGGTTGAGTAAATTTTTTAGAAATAGTATATTGTATTTTTCAAGAAATAAAGTTTTAGGAAGATTGAAATTGAGTTTGATATTAAATTGATTGTTTATTTTGATAAAGAAAAATTGATATTGCTTGTTAACTTCAATAACCTTAGATGTAATATTAAACCTTTTTGGTCTAAGTTTAATTTTTTCTGCAAATTTGGTGTAGTTTATTGCTTGGTAGTTGTCTGAGAGATATAGATGAAGTTGGACAAGGTTAATACAAAATTGTAAATAATTATGAGTTTAAATCAGTGGAATAGTAGTAGGTAAAAGAAAAATTTTTGGGTAATTCAGTTTAGTTTTTTTTTTTTTTTGGTATTAAGGTAAGGCCTTGCTCATATCTTTATTAGTAATTTTAGTTGTACATATTAATATA
>CAJVQA010008696.1:0-12737 GCA_910591915.1 Cetraspora pellucida
TGCAAATGTAATTTCAAAATCTTAATAAAGCACTAGCGTGACTGCTTAAGGGAAAAAAAAAAAAAAAAAAAAAAAAATAATAAACATACATACTGATTATACCAAAATCAATAACTCATCAAATTAGCTAAACAATTATTTAGTTAATTTTTTATTTGATATTTTAAAATTTATGAAAACAGCTAACTTATAATTTGAATTTTTAGATTAATCTAAATTTATCAGTCAATTTAAACTTTTTAATATCTTTATATAAGATGTAAATATATTATTATTAAAATTTAAAATTATAAAATTAATTGTAAGTTATTTATTACAATTTTAATATCTACAATAAAATAAAAGTTAGTATAGTATATAACTATCAATTTATATATAAATATGATACAAGTTATCTTTTTTATTAATATAAATTTTCTGTAAATATAAAATTTGTAATATAGCTAATAATAATAGAAAAAAGATGCATGTATAATATATTAATAAATATAAATAGTTAGATAGATAGTATATAAAAATATATCTTATATTGTATTCAAATTTTATCTAAATATAATATATTCAATTTTATCTGAATATAATATATCTGAATTTTATCTAAATATAATATATCTGAATTTTATTTGAATATAATATATTTAAATTTTATCTAGTTAAAATAAGATATATTATATTTAGTTAGGTAAACTAAAAAATTATATTTGAATTATAATAATATTCAAATTATATTTATATATAATTTTATTTTTTTTTAGAATTAAAATTCTATTTGATAATTTTTCTACTTTATATTTTCTACATAAATAATATTACTCATATCTATCAATTTGTTACCAATACTATGAAACCAGTTCTTACCTTCATTAGATAATATGTTCATTTGACCAACTGCTATACAACCTTATTGACAGTTATTACAATACACTTTAAACACAAATACACTTGATACTATTTCTAAAACTATAACTAAACTTCATCACCAAATTAGACAACTATATTGTATAACTACACACAACACAGTAAACTTATCATCAGTCTTTTTAACTCTATCAGGCCTAGTGCCAAATGAAATTATTTCTATTGTCTCAAATCTATCATTTAAAAAAATAGTTATAACACTTGTTATTAAGTTTCTACTTTATCTTACCTAATATTATTATAAAATCTGGATTCCTTACTGTATTTCAAGATCAACAACTTATCCCTTCACATTCAATTCATCTTTTAATCTTACTTCATATTCATCTCAATTTTTTCTTTCTAATTCAATTTATTCTAAAATTAACTTCTGATATATACAATGAATAAAATACTAAACTAACCTTTTATATATTATTACAAACACCCAAATCTAGGTTAGCCTTGGCCACTCCTGTTGGTTTAGATTGTAAATAAACTAGTTTGAGCTTTTACTCTTTTTATAATATTTTTAAAAATAAATTTATGTTGTATGTAAAAATTTCAAATAAATATTCAATAAAGATAGAGGCATGACCTCACTATTAATATTAAAAATAATAATAATAATAATAATAATAATAATTTTATATTTAAATAGATGTATTATCTCTAGAACTGCCATACTACTCTAAACAGTAATAGATTGCTTATTTAATAAAATCCTAATAAAACTAAAACTTCTAAAGAACATCAAACATAATAAACTGTGTTAAACCAAAATATTTTGTATAGTACAGCATGTGACTTATATAAAAATATACAAAAGCAATAAACAAAATAATAGCTTTTTGTTTGTATTTGAGTACTATTAAAAGAAAACTATACTTTAGGCATTTAACTTACAATAAATCAATTCCGCTTTGAAAATTCACAGTCTAAAATATTGGTTTCTTTTAGTAACGTTTATCTATGTATTAATATTATTTGTACAGTGTATAACAGCATAAATCATTATCTTTTTTTAAAAAATTACATAATCAATTTATCAATTTGATTAGCTAATATAATATAATCAATTGTAATTGGTCAAAATAACATGAGTTTCTTTTTTTATATATTAAACGTCAAATTTAATTTCTTAATAAACTTTAAATTGATATAACTTTTTAAAATTAAATAAAGTAAAAATCTTTTCTAGCTTAGACTTAAAGCCACAAATTGGCTAAAATTTTTTTAAAAATTATTTGTTTTTAAGCTATGACAATTTTTGCAAATTACAGATAAAAGAGGTTGTTTTATAGTGTCTCATACAACTTATTTAAATACGTATTTAAATACCTTTATTGTTATATTGTTAAGATTTTTTTAAAACTTTAATTAAATACTATACAGATGTAAATAATTTGTTAACATTATTAGTATCGGCAATTATTTCCCGATGCTCTATTTTATCTGACCTAAGTCTCAGAACTAATTTCAAGGAAATAATTATTGTATTGTTAACTTATAATAGATTAATAATCAAAAAGCATCATATATGACAGTATGATCATGCACGTATATATGATTTCTTGCTATTCTTGCCTTTTTTACTAATTTTCTCATCCTTTACTAATTTCTAGTTTCACCACCTTTTAGCAGTTTCGCCAATTTCGCCATTTCGATTTTTTTTGTCAAAAGTCTTGACTTTCGCCTGTGGCGAAACCTCCTAACAACCATGTGACTAAACCTTCTATTGGTTGAGTTTTCATAAATAGATATGAGAAGCCTTAAATTACAAGATTAGGTTAGTAGTTCAGGCTCTAAACTATAAACTTGTATTTTATGGTTTCGTATCCATCTCTAAGTTTAGGAAAGTTTTAACCCATTGCAGTATCACGTGACAATCATTTAGCCTGAGTTATAGTCAACAGGAGGAACCGTCAATGTTACCTTCACCCGGCGTGCAACATATAAAAAAATCATTTTACAATACCAAATCATTCCGCTAGTACAAGTTATGATTATAATCCAACATCATTTTTATTATAATAAAATGGTGTTGGATTATAATCATAACATGTACTAGCGGAATGATCTGGTATTGTAAAATGATTTTGTTTAATTCTGGTAAACAGATGACGTCATGGTATGTTATCATGTGATCGTAGATCACTGGGTTAACTGTCTTAATGTGTTCCTAAGTTTATAGCAGTTGTGAGATTCATTTATTTCATAGCAATCTTTCAACAATTCGGTAAACAACGCAGAAATCTAAGATAATTTTTCGTTTTGCATTATACGTTACATGAAATCTGAAATTTGAGTCGGTCGGTCCTGTCGGATAATTAAGATCAAATTGAGCTTGATTGTTATACGCTTCCTTGATTAAATTGTCAACATCTTGGTTTCCACTACCAACAATACAATGTCGGCACATAACTCTTCATAACTGAGTTTTCTCTTTACCTTTAACGTATATGAACTGATGCCGTTTTCCTATCCATTTGATTTGTTAGCGTTAGCCCTTTAGATCCAAATTCAAAATGTTGTTTTAAAGTATTAAATAAATTCGAATAAAAATATCTTCTAGAGAACTTCTATTTAAATGCAGTCCAACTATCATTGTAAAAGGAAACAAAGTGAGAATTCGAGTTGTGCTACATTGTAAATAACCCTGTAGAACAGTACATTACTGTATCACAAATGTTGTGCACTTTCCTATTTAACAATATTGTTCAATTGAAATTTACTTAACGACTTTGTAAATTGAAATTTGAAAATAAAGAATAATCATGTCAACATCAGATAGAATAAAGAAAGCAATAGAAATAAACGATAGTATAGTCTATGCTGGTTCAAAAATAGGTGTTGCCAAAGGAGCATTAAATGCACTTGGAATGGTTGGAGATGCTGTTAAACCCTACGTTCCTTTGATAGCAGTCGTTACATCATTAATTGAAGAAATCGTAACTATTTATGAGAATGCACAATACAATAAAAAAATTTGTAATTCATTACTTGATCGAGCTAAATCAGCTGAAGCTGCTATGAATATATTATCAAGAAGACGAAAAGAGAATGAAGAAAATTTTAGAAAGCAAGCTTATTATGATGATTTCGTAAAATTTAAAAATGCTTTAGAAAAAATAAAGAATTTTGCAGGAGAAGTAACACAACTTAGAGGTTATAGTAAATATCTTAATGCTAATAATGTTAAAAAAAAATTCTTAGCATTAACAGATGAGTATGATACATGTATGAAACATTTACATTTTACTATGGTGATTGCTCAAGAAGAACAGTTAAGATATGATAACGAATGTTTGGAGCATGATCTTGCTGAAATGAATGAGGTATGAATTTAATTAAAGATGAAAAAAATTTTATTTACAATTTTATCCTAACATTATCCTAATTATCCTAATATTGATAATTATTGTCACAAGTTTATGCAACAAATTAAAGGCGGTGTCGATGATAATCAAAAAAAATTGAATATGATTTATCAAGAAATTGTATCAATTCAAACACATATGCAACAATCCGAAAGAAAATCATTGGATTCAAAAATTAATGCACCAAAAATTGATCCAAATCAATTACAAAAACCAGAACTTTCAGAAGAAAATAAACAACGCCCTAGTCATCCTAGAATTATAAAAAGAATATACCTAAGAAATTTAACGGAAGTTGCATGTAAAATTAATGATAAAGCAAGTGATAGATTACTATACTCTCAAAAAAATCAAGGTTATTTGGCAATTCTAGGAAAATTAGGTGAAAGTCCAAATATCCTAAAATTCTATGGAACTTCAACTGTCGATAATCGTGAAGTCATGGTTTTTGAATGGGCAGATATGGGAAATTTGAAAGAAGTTTATGAACGTCATGACATACCATGGATCATGAAAATACCTATAGCTCTTGATATCTGTCGTGGTATTGCATTTTTGAATTCTGCTAGCATCTTTCATCACGATATCAGATGTGAAAATGTTATGGTAAGGTTAATAATTATCATATATTTGTATTATACGTTATACGATTAATTGTACATTATACGTTTTTAAAATATATGCTTATTATATCCATATTGATAGATAACTAATCGTTTAGAGCCAAAGTTGGCAAATTTCAAATTTGCTAGAATGTTAGAGGGTGATTCCTCGAATCTTGAAGATATTTTAAATGTTATTCATTGGTTAGCTCCTGAAAAGATGTTTGAACATAAAAGTGATAATAATAAGAATTACAAACGACCATACACACAGAAATGCGAAATTTTTAGGTATAAAAGGTTTTTTGTATTTTTTTGCACTATTTATATCAATATTATTATGATTTATAATGGAATTTTAAATTTATTGTCATTTATAGCTTTGGCATGCTTCTTTGGGAATTATGCTTTGAAAGGGTTCCATATGCTAACAAAGGCATGGATGATATTATATCTTGGGTTACAACTGGTGGTAGAGAAAAAATTCCTGTTTGTAAAGGAGACGAGAAAGATAAAGAAATTCAAAAAGAATTCGTGACGATTATTAAAATGGGTAAATAATATATATATTTATTTTTAATTGAAATTATAAATTCTGTAATTAATTCTAATATACAATATATATATGTATGTATGCTTGCATTTCTTTTTTTTAAAAAAAACAAAAGCATGGCAGCATGATCAAGAAGCTAGAATTAACATAAGCAAATTATTTGTAATGCTTTCAAAAATGGCCTCAAAACATGTTATACCTGGTGCTCCTACATATCTTTTGCCTAATAAAACTATAGATTATGGTCATCAATCAGATTCATTGTTGTCGGAAGATAAGGAATTTTATTTGTCAGATGAGGATGAACAGACTGAGGAAAAAGAAAATTTTCTATCAATAGAAGAAGGAATTAGACGTCATAATTTAAAAACTCTTGAAGACAGAAAAATTGCTTGGAAAATCTTTGATGTCAATGCAGAAAGAGGTGACTATGCTGCAATGCGTTGGAAAGGTATTTACTTATGGGAAGGCTATCATATTGATAATAGAACTGATGAACAAATTAAGGATGACAGGAATAAGGCCCTCGAACTTTTCAAATTAACTGCCGATTACGGTATTCCAGATTCTCAGATGCGTTACGCATTCGCTTTAAAAGAATTAGGATTGTTAAAAGAAAAAGAGGATCGTGATGAATTTATAAAATATTTGAAAATGTCTGCTGATAATGGCAACGCTGCTGCCATGTTCAATATTGCTGATATTTACGTAAATGGAAAATTGAAATATCAAAAAGATACAAAACCGGAATAAGATATTTAAAACTTGCTGCGTTAAATAAAAATGAACCTGCTATCGCGTTGGCTAAAAAGATGAACTTAAATATTTACGATTATGATTATATTGCTTCGTAAGTATCAAAATATCATTGAAAATTCCTTTATTATCTGTATAATTAATTACTGTAATAACTTTCATTTAAAATAACATAGCCCATGTAGTGATAATTAGGGTTGCGGCATAAACCATTTTTTGAATTATGGTATTATTATATGATTTGGTTGAGGATATGTATTTTTAGTTAATTTGGATTCATAACTCAAATACATGTCTTCTTATTTTCGATCAAGATGCAATAGTGTCAAACTCAAAGACAGATCAAATTTGTTAAATTAATGTTAATAAATACAATATATATGTATATTTAATATCAAAACTAACCAGGATTAAGGTTGAGTATATATTATTGTATTGTAATACAAAAATATAATTATTGATTTGGAGAAACTCTATATCTCTTAAACCGTTTCTCCTGTAAATTTGCTCTGAAAATTTTAAAAATAATATGTTTAAGACAAAATTTTAAATATTAATTTTAGCAGTATAGTTTCTAAATAAAAAATATGGGTTGAGATCTATTTTATTAGTTTTGTTAAGAAAATTTTTTAAAATTATTAAAAAATTTTTGAGTAATAAAAATTTAAAGTTTTTGTTTTGAAATTTTTATTATAAAATTTTCTTTAAATTTTTTAAAATTTTATGTTACTTCTAATGTAAGTCTATTTTTTTACAAGTAAATTGCTTGTAAGTTAATAATAAAAATTGTTATCCTTTATATAAACTTCAATATTGTTTTAATAATTATATTTTTAATATTAATATTTAAAGAATTTACCAAAAAAAATTGTAACTTATTTTTTAATTAAAATTTTTTATAAATTTACCTATTTATATTTTATAAGCAATCTAAATTTTTTGTCTTATAATATAAATATAAATACTATATAAATATAATTCTTATTTTTAAATATTACTATATTAAATTTTATTTAAATATTTTAAATATTATTAATAAAAATAGATCAGAACTATTTTTATAATAAAATTCAAGACAAATTTGTTTTGAATTTTAAACTGTTTAAGGAATAATATAGGCAGTAATAAGTTTTATTTAATGATTTTAAAGAAATTTGCAATGCTAAATATTTAATATAATAGACATATATTATAAGATAAATAAATCATATAAATGTTAACTTTTTTTTTTTAACCTTAAGCAGTTACACTAGTACTTTATTAAGATTTTTGAAACTATATACATTTATAATTATATAAAATTTCTCAATATCTAAGTCTAGCATTACTCAGTCATCCTATTGGTACCTAAGTGCAACCTGTCACATTATCTTAGTTAAAAATAGACTGCTCATTTAACTACTTAAAACTATACCAGAAGAGTCTTTTCTCTTTTGTAACAAGCATATCAATTGTTTTCCAAGTTTTCTTTTTTATTCAGTTTATTTTTTCTATCTTCTTTTTCTTTTCTTCTTCCTTTGCCCATTCATCTTTCTTTGTTCTTTTTTCTGACTTTCTTTTAATTCAAGTGTTTTTTTTTATTTTACTTGTTATATTTATTTTTTTTTCTTATTCTTACACTTTTCTATATCAAACTCTCTATACTTGGTTATAAAATGTATTTCATATTGTTCTTTTTTATTTCTATATATTTCTGTGTTGTCTGTTTGTTTGGAATCTGACTGATCCTTTTTTTCACTTTGTTCATAGTTAGCCCTTTTATCAATACTCTTTTATTAATAACTTCTTCTGCTTTTGTTTTTTCAAATATTACTTCATATAGCACTCAAGATGAAAGCCTGATTTTTTCATTTTTTTTAAGACTATTTTATGCTATTGCTGTTGCTATCTTTTAGATTTTCTTTTATAGACTCTTTTGTCTACTGCAGCTTACTAAATGAATTTGAGTCTTCTTTTCATCTGTTTGATATATTTGGCAATCTGTTGTTGTATATATTTCTGGTCTTCTTCTGTTTAATTCTTTTAATATTAGTAGATCATCTATTATGCATTTGATCACTGTTGCTCTTCTTGTACTAAGTTTTCTTGTTATGTAATATATGTCTTTTGTTTTATTTATCTCTTTTCAAAAACTTGACCAATTATATTAAGTGTTTTCTGTTTTTGGTTCTAGTACTCAAATCAGATTTGTTTCTCTTCAACTGGCTTCAAGTCTGGCATTTACAACTATTTTGCAAAGAAGTCTTGTTAGTATATTAATTTTTTTATTTTTCCATTCTAGATGGTACTCTATTCTGTTGCACTTAATTTTTTTTATAAATATTGTCATTCTATCTGTTGCTCTTTTCTTTGTAAGTATATCTGTTTTGTCATTTCATTTATTATTGCTATAACTCTTAACTTTAATTAGTTTAATTCTGTTACTCTTGCTTTTAACTAAGTTCATAATATTCATTATCTACATTGCATTTTTCTCTTTTAGAACTTTGTTATTTTCTAATCTTTGAATTAGTTTATTAATGTTTCTTAGCACTACAAAACTATCTGTATATACTTTTATATTCTTTTTTTCTGGAACAGTTAAATTGCTAACTTTATTGCTGCAAATTTTGCTATTGTTGCTAAAGGCTAGTCTTTGAGTTCTAATGCTGTTTCTTCCTCTGGCCAGTTTTCTTCATTACTAATCTATGTCCATGCCCTATTTTTTCTATACTATTTTCTCTTTTTTTTTATATAATGCTCTATCTGTATAAAATGTATACTTGTCTTTGTTTTTTATCTTGTTTCTTGTTAGAATTTTTATTAAGTAAGCTGTGATTTTACTATCTAATTTTTGCTTTTTGATTAATTCTATCTCAAGTTCTTTTATTTGTTTCAGCTCAATTAGTCTTCTTTTCTCTCTTTTCTATTTCTTCATTGTTCTGTTTTCTAGTATCTGTCCTAATATTACATTAATCTTGTTACTACCTTTTTCTACTAGTGTTTCTGGAACTACTTTTATATTATTGTTTTATCTTATCTATCTTTTACAATTATCTGTTACTTGTTCTATTCTATTTTTACTCTCTTTGCATTTGCTTATCTTAGTGTATGTCTTTTCTTCTACCTTCTGCAAAAGCAAATGTTCAGCTAAAATTTTTTTCTTTCTTGATATTTTGCTAAGTGTTAATTGTGTTTCAGTCCATATATGATTCATTCTTTCTTTCTTCTGTTTTCAGATATCTTTGTCTAATTAATCATTAATGCCTAAGTATTGTAGTTTTAACCTTGTATTAGTTATATATTTCTTTGCTTGTTTGTGTTATTAACATCTTTTCTTCTATTTTATTGAACTATTTGTCTTTTTTTTCTTTTACATGACAGTTCTTAAAGACTTTTGAGCTATTTTTATATAATTAGACTCTTTTTTTTTATATTTATAAGTTGGTTCAAGTATAATAAGCCTTATCTGTTTATTGTACTACTACTTGCTATCCAAGATTTGGTTTTAACTAAATCTTTTATTCTTGTCCTATAATCATATACTTTCTACAGGTAGTTTTCTGCTTTAATATTTATTTCTATTTCTTTTGCCTTGACTATTGTCTGACAAGCTAAGTTGTGCTTCCAATACTTTGTTTTTTCTAGCCTTCTTTTAGACTTTCAAATATCTTTTATTAGGCCTGCTTTCTGGCATCCTTGTACTATTCTAAGCTTTGTTAAATCATTTAAGAATCTTTTCTATTAAGTTTTGTAAATAAACTACTTATTTGCTTTGTTACTATTTCTTAACTTAATGATTTACAGTTTTCTAAATCTTTGTGCTTGATTGTGCAGTTATTTGTAGTTTTTATTATGTTGCACTTATGTTTGACCAAACATATTATCAGTTAGTGGATCCTGTTAATCATCTTTTCTGACATTTTTGTTAACTACAAAAGGTATCTTAATTTTGGAATTATTATCATATTGTTTATATATATAATTTGGCTTATTGTTATTTTTTTATATCTGAGATCTTTAACTGTTTGACTAACTATTCTTTTTGCTTTTTTGCAGATTAGTGATTCTCTTATTCTGCCATTTAGCCAAATTTTCAATGATCTTACAGTTTTGTTTTTTGGTTATTTTGTTATTCTACTCTGTTCAAATATAATTTCATTATCTTTTTTTTTCTATCTAAAATTTATTACTATGAGCTTTGATTTTGCTTTATTTATTTCAATATCATTTGCTTTAAAGAACTTCTCTACAATTTCAAAAATTTTTAGCAATTGGTTTTTGCTTTTTGTGATCCATATAGTATCATCTGCATAAGCAATTGCTGCTTGTTTGTGTTTTGAAATACAATTAATATTTGTATTGCTTAATGTCTCTTGTTCTACTGTATAGTTTAATAATTCATCTTTTTGAATTCTTTCTAACAGCAAATCATAGAAGAACTGCCAAATTAGTAAAGAGATTACCTCTTCTTGGTCTATATCATCTTCTGCTATTATTTTTTCTATTAGACTATAAGTTGTAATTACTTTAAATTATTGTTTCCAAAAGAGATTGATAATATATTTTATTGTTTTTAACTCTTTTAAGAGCCTACTTTAAACTTTTCAGTAGAACTGAGTTGAATGCCTTCTTTATATCTTGTAAAAGTATCTATGCTTTTTTATTTTTCTTTTATGCTTCTTTTATTATCATATTTAGTATATGTATTGGTTGCTCTGTTAAGTTGCTAGGCAAATCTGCATAGTTTGACTCTTTGAGTATTTGTCTTTTATGAATATTTTGGTCAACCTTCTTGTTATCATCTTCATAACTAACTTCTTAAAGGTTTCAATTAGTGCTATTGGTCTAATATTGTTTAGATTATATCTTCAGTCTACATCTTTTAGAATCAGATAAACTTATGCTATTTTCCACCTTTTTGGCATTTTTTCTGTTTCTAGAACCAAGTTTGCAAAAGCTCTAAAAATTTTTTGTAATTTTTTTTCTGCTTATTTTATTAAAGTATAGCTTATGTCTGAGATTCCTGAGGCTGTATTGGTTTTGAGTTCCCTTAAAGTATCTTCTCACTTTTCTTCTTCTATTTTTTTTTTTAACTTTTTATACTAGGATTCTTGGATCTATTCTCTTGAATTATATATTTCTTTCATTCTTCTGACATCTTTTTTAGCTTGGTTTTTTATTTTCTAAATTGGTTTTCAAAATGTTTTGTCAAACTATTTAGAACAGCCTCAGGTTTTGTTGTTAGTCTGACTTTTTCTTCATTTTGGATTATGAATCTGTCAAGAATTATCTTTTTGTATAGTTTGTTTAACAGTTAGTAATTATTCATTCTTGATCAGTTTTAATCATCTTACATTTTCTGTTTATATTTCCTTCTATTTGTTTCCTTTGTACTCATTTTCACTCTTTTTTCTTTTGTTTTTCAAGATCTTTTGCTAATTTTTTATATTATCTAACCAAGTTTCTGACCATTGTTTGTATAGCTTTGGTAATACTACTCCTATTTCTTTGCCAATGTCTTTAAGTTTATTATTTATCTCTTCCTTTTTTTCTTTCTCTGTCACTTAGTTTCTTCTTGATTTTGCCTTTTTTATTATTTGTTATAGTTCAATTGTGTGCCTGTACTGTTATAACTTTCTTTGATGATGTTTTCTGTTTGACTTTGTATTAAATATCTTCTTTTTTGGTATTTATTTATTTGCTGCTTCTATTATGGCTTCTTCTATTGTATTTTATATTTGGTTTAATACATCTGTATAGTATATATTGCTCATTCTATTTTCTTCTAATTGCTTCAGCACTTTTTTCCATTCTAATTGTACTTGAAGCTCTTTAGCATATTCTTTCCAATCTTCTTGTTTTGCTTTCTCATATAGGTATATTGTTTTCATTTGGTCTTTATATTTAATTTTTGTATAGCTGCAGTTTATAATTACATGCTCTACCTATATGTTTATTGTTAGTATCTTGTGGTCACTGTCTATTATGCTTTTTGCCTCTTTTATATTGGCTTTCTGAAGGCCAGCTATGAGTGTCTCTAATAATCAGATATAGGTGATTCTTGTTGCTACTTCTTGACTTGACCATATATATGCTATCTCTGTTGAATATAAGCTTCTAAAAGAGTCTATAAACTCTTGTCTCTTAAGCCAATTAAAGATTGGTAGTCTTTTGTATTCTGTTGTTTGTAGATTCAGTCTGTCTAGTGTGTTGTCAACTGTGTAATTAAAATCTCTGAGTATAATTATTTCTGTATTTTTTCTTCTATTTGTTACTATTTCTATGATTTTCTGCTATATTTTTTTACTGATTATTTTGTCATTTAGTAAAATATACACACCTACTACTATCAGTACTAATTGTTTAAAGTATAGCCTTACTTCTATTATATATTTACTAAATTTTTTAACTGCTATAACATGTTTTTTCTAGGTTTTATTTATTAAAATCATAATATCTGATTCTTTCTTCTTGTTTAATACTTTTTTTTTTTTTTTTTTTTCCTTAAGCAGTCATGCTAGTACTTTATTAAGATTTTGAAATTACATTTGCAATTACATAAATATC
>CAJVQA010008697.1:0-12737 GCA_910591915.1 Cetraspora pellucida
TAGGTAGTCTTAGTACATCTATAGTCTGAGTCTCATTTTTGTAAACAATTTGTAAACTTGACCTATGGTCAAAGATTCCCCTTGTGAATTCTTAATACAAATTATAATAAAGATAAAGGCAAAACCTTACCTTATAAAAAAAAAAAAAAAAAAAAAACAAAACTTTAAACATAAAACAATATATTATATAATGTTTTCATTATCTCAATTTATAAATCTTCAAACTTAATAATAATACCATATAATATTTTGTTAAAAATTAATATCTAAATTCAATAAGATTTAAAAAGATTGAATTATTATCATATAATTTAATGTCAAAAAGTTATTAATTATATTTATTTTTATTTTTTTATTTTTTTTTTTTAAAAATATTAATGGTAAGGCCATGTCTTTAACTTTATTGAAATTCAATTGAAGTTTTTATAAAGAAAATCTTGTTTTTAAATTATATATAAAGAATAAAGACTCAGATATATAATCTGTAACCTAAATCTACAAGAGTGGCCAAGGCTCATCTAGATTTGGGTTTGAGTAATAATATAAGAGAGAGGAGTATGATATTTAATCTATTGGATAGTTCAAAGATCAATTTTAGTAATAATTTGTAGTATTGAAATAGAGGATAAGGATAGACTAAAAGAGTAATTATGAGTTGAGTTAGTAGGAAGTATAGTCTGGGACTGTGCAGAATGTAAAATACAGTATAGGATCTATATATTTGTTAATATATTTGTTGGTTTAAGTAGAGAAGAAATTTGATAAAAAGAGTAGTAGTAGTATGGCAAAAGATAGAAGCATTGTGAATAGTAGAAATAAGATCAATAGAAACTAAACCAGATAGAATAGAAATAAGGGAAGGTATATGTAAAGAGTTGTGTAGTTTGAAACTGTTAAGTATAAGGATTTTAGTATGTAAATCAGAAACAAGTTGGCAGACATGTTAAAATTAGTTGCATTTAAAATACTATTAAGAGAATTAGAGATTAAGTGATAAATTGTTTGGGTTGATAGGCAGATAACCCAATAGAGTGAAGAGCTAGTCTGATTGCATTGATGACAGAAGAAAGTGAATGAAGAATTACATTTATGAAGTGTATAAGGAACAGGAAGTTCATCTGTAAAGATTTTAACTCTAAAGGTTTTCAGAATAGATAAGTGGAAGCTATAAGCAAAGTTAAAAATTTTTTGATTATTATTAATATAAAACCATGTAGCTTCCCAGTTAATGTTAGATGCAATAGTAAACTATTGTTAAAAATGATGTTAAAATGTTCAGAGTGTTATAATGTAGGCTTGGCATATGGTTTGAATAAAGTGTTGAATAGAAATTTCAATAAAAAATTTATCAATAAAAGAAGTATAGTAGAGGTTATAAAAATTATTAATTAAAAATGTTAGGTAAGGTAATATTTGATGATTGCGAGCAAATTGATCAGCAAGGTTGTAAAATAAATTATCTTGGTGTGCAGTAACTTTATGAAAAATAAGTTTAATTTTGTATGACTTGATAAAGTTAATAAGTATTTGCCAGATAGAGAAATATAAGGTATGAGTATAGGAAAGAGTAGATGCTAATTGGTAGATGTTGAAGTATTTAGAGATTACTAATTGTAAGTCAGTGAATATGTGAACAGAGCAATGTCTAGGAGCAGTAATAATTGCTAAAAGAATAGCAAGAATTTTTAGCTTTTAAGGAGCATGGCCACAGTTTAACTTGTGCCTGGAATGAATTAATAGTTGTAAAGTTACCAACTTGAATCCAACCTATGCCCATAGAGCATTGTGAGGTACCAAGATCAATAACAGAACCATTGGTATAAAATGAAATAGATGATAGATTGTGATTTGAGTTAGTGATAATCTGAAAATTGTTAACAAGTTGGCATGTTTCAAAAATAATTGTGAATAAAAAAGGAGATAAAATATGTAAAGGATGTTAAAGAGCAACAGAGTATATAATATCAAGAAAGTTTGAATGAAGGTTGAAAGTTTTGTCAGAATTGATGTGACAAAACAGTTTAGTAGCCAAGTTGGTAGAAATGAAAATAGTATATTTGTTAGCAATTGTATTTAAATTAAGTTGGCATTCAGTATATAATGTGGTAGTAAAAGGAGAAATATGGTAAAGATTAAAGAACTGAAACTGAAATGAGCAGTGTTAGTGGTTGATAAAAGTAAGATCAGTAGGTGTATTATGCCTTCTGGTCTTGCCAACAATTATTTGGTTATCAAGAACAGTAAGTAACCAAGGTTTAATGTTAGAAGTAAAGTGGCCAGTAGACTAACAGAAGTAGTTTATGAAAGGTAAATTATAATGATCATATAGAGTCTGTTGGTAGAAGTAACTTGTAGTAATGTCCTCAAGGGTAGTAAAACATTGTGATATAAAACCTTTTAAAATTTTGTTAAGTCTAGATGAAATATGTTGCCAATGCAAAAGATATGAGTTGTTATGAGTAGTAAGTTGGTCCAGAAAAAGAAGTTTATGATGTCTGAGTTGTTTTTTGAAAATGGGGTATTTTGGATGAGAGGAAAGAAAAGATTCAAGAGATATAGTTCTGTCATTGAGAGTGTAAGGAATGTTGTAGATTGGGCTAGTTGAAAAAGTCCAGTCTATATATTTGATAAGTTGTATTATTTTGAAGTTTGTAGTTAATCGATTGAGTCCATTAATAGTTGGCTTAGAATAAAGAAAAATGTTAGTAGAAGACCAAAGGTTGTTTTGGAGTTATTAAATACATATACGGGTAGATGTGCCTAGTAGGTTAGGATTGTTAAGCTATTTAAGAAGATTGGGAATATGGTATTGTAGTTGGATATTCCAGATATGTTTAATGTTATAAATATAAGAATGTAATAGAGTACTAGATGATATTGTATAGCAAAGTTTAGCTTTAAGCTTAACAAGACCAATATGTTGAGTAAAAATTTTGTTGCAAATAGGTTAGTTAATAACAATATTATATAAGCAGTATTCAATAGTAAGAATAATAACTGTATTAATAATATAGCAGGCATATGAATCAGTTATACATTTTGTTTTTGCAATTTGGATAAGTTGGGAGGATTTAGAGATAATTAATTTTGTTTGTTTAGATTGTCTATTATCTAAAGTAAACCAGCAACCTAAAAATTTGAAAGGTTGTTTAAAAGAATAAAGTGGAAGTAAATGATTATTATAAGAAATAGGAGTATAGTTGGATGAAGAGTTATTAATAACCAGAATAGATTTTGAGAGATTAACTTGAATGTTTGCCATAGCATAGAATGATTTAGCTATAGATAGTATATGAGATAACTCAGTTTGTGAAGAAGCAACTCAAAGAGTATCATCCATATATGCTAAAACAAAGCATTGTTTTTGTAATGAGTTAGTTATTTGAAGTTTTAGATTGGTGGTTCAAGTAGATTGTAGAGTATACCCAGGAACTTGTGAGTATATGTATAAAATAAGTGGATCATAATAAATTCACTATAATAAAGATATAATTGTTTCACTTTGGTCAATACTATTATGAACTGGATAAAAAAAAATAAAACCAAGATTGGTAATAACTTGGTTGTAATAATTAGTAAGAAGATCAATAAGAATGTTGATAATGAATGAAGGAAATGAGAGGTAAAAAAATGAATGTTTAAAAAGAGCAAAGTTTACAGAATTATATGCTTTGCTCATATCTTGTAAGAGTAACCAAATATCTTTATAATTACAAGTAGCATCTTCAATAAGATTATTGAAAATGTGAATAAGAATTGAAGTGCTATTATTGGAGAATGCAACATAGTTAAAAGGTAAGAGAATAGGGTTTGAAGAAAATACAGAGCTAAGTCAATTTGTAAGAATTTTTGTGTAAAGTTTGTGAATGTGTTCGATCAGACTAATAGGTCATGTGAGGTTAAAGTCATCATCAAAAGTATTGTGTTTAGGAATAGGATAAATTCTACTATGTTTCTATTGTTTAGGAATTCTGTTATTAAGAAGACAATAATTAAAGAGAGCTGTAATAGCAGAAGTGCATTGGGGGCTAATGTGTTTAAGCATTTTATAACTAATATCTGTAGAACCACAGGCTTTGTTATTAGGTAGTTGTAAGAGGGTTTGAAAAAGTTCTTCATTAGTAATAGGAGTGTTAAGTGAATAATACCAATTTGGATTGATGTAAGGAAGTAAAAGGTATTGTTGTTGCCAAAAATTATTAAAGAGGCTTTTATTAATAGGTTTGAGTGCAGTTCAATTATGAAAATAGAATTAGATATGTTGTTTAATAAGTGATGGATCTGTAATAAGTTGGTTTGGTAATTTTATGTTTGAAAAATGAACAGATTGATGATAGTGATTAAGGATGCTATTAATAGCCTGAGTAGAATGTGTTGTAAGAGTAACACATATTTTGTCAGTAGCTTTATTGATTTGTTGTCAAAGTAAAAGAGAGTTTTCAAGATGACAAGCATGATAAATTTGTTTTCAAATAGAGTGGGCATGTTGAAGCCATAATTGAATACAGGAGGAGTTGGTAGAGGTAAGTAGTTGAAGGTCACATTGTGACTGTTTATTAATTTGAGAAATGTTTTAGTTAATACTTGAGATATTAGAAAATTGGGTGAGTTTTTTAACAAGTTTAATGATATATCCAAGTTTTTTAAAAGAGAAATGTAATAAAGTACTATAAAGTGAGTATTAGTAATTGTAACTTCATTTGCAAGAGATTTTGTTAGGAATTGTATGAGTGGCAGAGTAGATTATAAAGCATTAAATTTTGTGCCAAGTAGTTTTAATACTTTTATCAGTAGTACTGTTGATAGGAGTTTTGTGTAGTGAAAGTTGTTGAGTTAAAGTATTAGCAAAAGAGTTCCAGTTTTCTGTAGTCATTGTTTTATAATTAAATATATGATAACTAATCCCAATATGATTTTATAGAGGTTTACTGTAGGCATGTAGAAATGTTTAAGTGGAGATAAGAATCAAGTAGTCACTTGAGGTAAAGGTTTGATTGTTGTCAAAGTTATAAGAAAGAAGGAATTATATAGTAAATTAGTCAGTCCAGATGTAGTCAATGTGATTACTGCTAGTATTGTTAGACTAAGTAAAGTGTTTGTTGTTAAAATGGGCTCTAATATTATACATATTGAAGTGATTAAAAAAGTTGATGAGTTTATATTTGGAAGAAGAACTGTAGGTATGATTCTGTATATTAAAGTCACCAAAAATAATAGGATGAAGATGGAGTTGAGAGGCTTGTTGAATCTAGTTAATTACTGTATTTTGAGTTTGGTTGCAAATAGTTATATCAGTAGATGAGAGATATACTAAGATAATATGAAGTTTGACATTGCTTTGAAAGAAAATATCAAGTGCAATGGCTTCTTCTGAGTGAGTATGAATACTATAAATGTGAGGTTTAAGATGATTATGAATTATAATGGCTGTTCCTTCTACAGAAGTAGAAGAGTTAGACTAGTAGTAGGTGAAAAAGTTGTTGTTGCTGAAAATAAAATAAGTTTTGTTGGAAATTTTTGTTTCAGTAATGCTGGCAATAGATATATTATTATTAAGACAGTAATCTTGTTAGGCTTCTCTTTTTGTTAGATCATTAAAGTCTCTGATATTGTGTAAAGCAATAGTTAGGTTAAGGTAGTGAGAATTTGAGTCAAAAGAATATAAACAGAGTTATATTCAATAGGAGTTAAGTGATAGTTATTAGAGAAGGAGTCAGATAAAAAAGAAGTAAAGCTAAAGAAGTTGGATTTAAGAGGAAGGTTATAGAATAGAGAAACAAAGTATGGAGCAATAATTATATGATTTGACAAGAGAGTGTTATTAGGAAGGTATATGTGGATTTCATTATAGGATGAGTTAACAAAAAATATAATACTAAATACAGTTTTGTTGTTATTATGTTTGTCAATATGTTGAATTAAGGTTTAAATGGTTTGACCATAAGGGAGAAGTAGTAGATTGTAATAGAGAAGGAATTTGTTCAAGCATGTATAAAGATCATAGAGAATTAAAGATGTTGTAAATGATTTTTCAAAATTGTCTTCTACAGAGTTGATCACTATATGCTCAGCTCTCATAGCTGTGCAAGGTAACATAGTCTGTCCTGTATATTGGGTCTAATCATCATTAACTTGGCCTTCCACATAAATAGACTTGTCTATCTGCCTACTTATATCATTCTCTTTATTAACTACAATGGTTGTATCTTTTAATAAAGTGGTAGTTGCTTCAATATGTTTTGTAGAAGGCAAGGAACTTAAAAAGAGATTGTAGGAAGAGTGAGTCAAGGATGAAAACAGGTTGGAAGTCAAGATTAAATTTTTTTGCTAAAAATTTCTCAGCTGCTGGATAAGCAGTATCATTAAAGTATTTAACAATTTGTAAATAAGTCGATTTTTGGTTTTTAACAACACATAATAGATAATGATTTGGGCAAGAAACTTAGTGTCAATGATGTTTTTAGTTAGTAAATTGATTGGCTCCTCTTTGGAGAGGGACTGTTTATTGTGATTTTCTGTAGCAGTTTGGTAATATAAAGAGAGATAGCAGTAAAAGTAATAGTTGTAATATTTAGGATTTGTTTTGATTTTGTTTTGTTTACAAACAAAATCTTCAGCTTGGTCTACTAGTTTGTCAAAAGCTTTAGTAGAAATAGGTTGGTCGAGTGAAGTAGCATGTTCTTTGTTTTTGTAAAAAAGTGTAGTGTTAAAGATTGGATGAATCTATGTTTTATCATCTCGGGGAGAAAATGTTAAGTGAGATTTGCTTAATATGTTATTAAAGACTATCATGAAATTTTTTATTATTAAGATATTAACATAATTTGTTGTTACAAGTAAGGTAGTAAATATTTGTAACACAAGATGCTTCCTCACATTATTCATGAAGTGAATTAGGTTTTTGGAATATATAGGATTCAGGAAAATTCTTGGAGAGTTGAAGAATAAAGTGCTGATGAAATTGGATTTGGAGTAAGGTTTTGACTTTTTCTTTGTTAATAGTAGAAGAAAATTGTCAACTATAAGGAGAGTAGTAGGTTTCAAACCAAGAATTAAAATGATCAAGTGAGTTTTTTAGAGATGGAATACAAAATCTTTCAAGAAATAATATTTTAGAAATATTGAAAAAAAGCTTGATATTAAATCGAGCATCTGATTAAATGATAAAATATTTTTGGTCAAAATCAGTAGTTTGAGTAAAAGATTCAATCTTGAATCTTTTAGATCTAAGCTTTAAATCTTTAGCAAATTTTTGGTAATCAATTAATTAGTAGTTATTAGATAAAAAAAGATGAAGTTGTGCAAGATTGAGACAGAGTTAGAGATGGTTATGAGTAGTATATAGAGGAATAATAACTGATGAGCCAAAGATTTCAAGATAATTAAGTTTAGTAAAAAGAACAGTTGTAAATTTAAGAAGTAGATTTTTGAGGATAGATTCAAGGAGATCAAAAGAAATAGTAGCACTTTTGTCAATATTAGAATTGCTACTATAGATAAGGTCAGTTAAAAATTCTGGCCATTGCCTAGCCATAATACAGATAATATAATAAAATGAGGCCTTAAGTGCAGGTTGAGTAGAGGTGGCAGGCTTAATTTCTTTATCAGGATAAAAATTATAAAGAAATTTTTTAAGAAAAATAAAAAGTTGAAGAGAAAATATAGTTTGTAATTTTTTGTTAGGTTGTATTTCTTTGGTAATTAGAAAGTTTACAAGCTAGTTATTTGTAGTATTAGATTTTGGTTTAGCAACACTAGAGTAGTTTTGAAGAAAAGGTTTGTTAGAAGTACTGTCAAGTGGGTTAGAATTGTTAGAATTATTAAGATTTAAGTTAGCATTATCAATAATATTAGTAATTGGAGATTGATTAAAAATATGATTGGTATTAGTAGTTGTAGCAAAAAAGAAGTCAATAAGATCAGAAAAAGTAGAGGTTTAATGAGAAGAGGTAGTAAAAGAATTGATGGTATAGGAGGATTTATTTAAAATATTTAGAAAAATTTAAGTAAGATTTTTCTTAGTTTGAAATGAGTTAGCTTTATGTTAAGATAAAGCAGTTATGCAGTTAAGGTAATAGACTTTATTGTTTTTAGTAACATATTTTTTATTGGAATAGTGGCAATCATTTCTCTTAATACAGCCAATTGGAAGAGAACATTTAGAGCAGGTATAATAATATACATCAGGAGTAGAAGATGAAAAAACATTGTCAGTTGAAGAGGAGAGATTAGTTAAAAGTTGTTAAAGTGATTTGTTGAAATTCTTTTTTGCATTACTGTTAATATGAATAGTAGTAAATTCTGTAGCTTAGATATGGTTAGTATTAGTAGTTGAGATGAATTTGGTGTAATATTTGCCACAAAGTCAAGTAATCACAGAGGTGGAAGTAGGAGCTTAAAAAAAGTGAATGATTTTGTTGGATTTGAGATTTTTAGTTAAATAAGAAGTTGGTTTGACTTTAGAAAGAATTGGGTAAGCATTGTTACTATTTTTTTCTTCATAAAGGGCAATTCCAAAACTATTGGAGAAGTTTTGGTAAAAGTAATCAAGATCTGCAGTATTAGGATCTTAGTTAGTTAAAGTAGGCATTTTAAAGTTTGTTATAAGTTAAATGAATATTATATTAGAAACTTAGAAAAATTTCTGATAGTTAGATAATTAGTTTTGCAAGGATAACAGATAGGAACAAAGGTTGTATAATTGAGGTATTACAAAAGTAATACTGGTGTGTAATTGGAGTGATTGGGTCACAAATATAGCTTAGGTACTAGTACAAATAAGATTTGCAACACAAATTGTTATGTACAATTAATAAAAACCAAATAAGAAAATAACTAAATGTATTCAATGAATTTCTATAAATAAATAAAGTACAAAATTTTGGTATAAATTAATAAAGTATAGATTGGAAAATGATAGTATGGTTACATGAAAATCATGTAAGAAAAAAAGGGGATAGGATAGTGACAAAAAGTAGGAAAGAAATTTTGCAAGAGGATAAAATATGAATTTAGCTGTAGTTCAGTCAATATTGGGTCAAAATTCTTCTTTTAGAGCTTGTTTTGACTGAGTAAATAAGTAATACAACTTTAATTAAGAGTATAAAACAGATTATTGTAGTAAAAACTATGAAAAATTTAAATTATTGAAACTGGAGGCCAAAGGCTATTAGTATAGTTTTCTTAGTAAGTTTAAAAGCTAGATATATAATATTTTTAGAATATATGTAAAATGCTGAGCTGAACAAGTTTACTAAGACATTAGGGCAGGTTGTCATAATAAAATAAAAAGTTATAAGTGTTTTTAGATGAACAATTTTTTTGTTAGTTTTTGTGCAATGGATTTGCAGAAAGAGTTTTATTTTATAATCCTTAGTTTTTTTTTATTAATTATATTATTAATCTTCTTTGAAAGTATTAGTTATTTTATTAGCAAGTCATTTAATTAGCATCACATTATGTAAACTTTAGTATTTTATTAGTTTTAGCATATATAGTTTATAAATTGTTACAAATAATATATATATTGTGAACAGAAAAGGTCATCAGATTGTTCACTTCAAAATTAGATATATTATATAACTACTTTGGGTTAATATCAGATTAAAAGAAGCATGTTGACCTATAGTTTGATAGCATAGTGCTCCCAGGTCACAATAGCAAGGTTATAAGTTTGAATCCCACTAGGTAACAACAATTTCATCAGAACCATGATTGAAAGATCTTTGGAGAATTTCCCATTAAAGAAAAAAACAAGATTTATATATAAGAATACAGTCTGCTGGCATAGCCACAGAGTCAAGAATGATCAGAAAAGGTAAATACATTAACAAATAATATTAACATTAAGGAAACTCAGTTAAAGAACATTAGATATAAAAGATGATCTGACTAGTAGGTCATGTAAAGTTAGGGAACTGCAGATTAAATAAAAAGATAGTAGGTCCTATACTACAGAGCCAAGAACTCAGAACATCATATGATGAACTTAACAGAGCAAGAGCTATTTTTACAAGTATGGTAATGAATATAGAGGCCACATGCTGTCTGACAACTCTGCTAAATGATAACTCTGGCCTTTAAAGAGATGTGCCAGCTTTTAAAAATATCTTAGGACCTTCAGGATAGCAGAAGGAAAAAAAAAAGAAACATGTTAGATTTAGTAAGTAGTTAACAGTATTTTAATTAGGTTTACTTAACAAAAAGGAGTTTTGGGTTGAATATTAAGCAAGTGTAGTAATGTATTTTATATAATTATTAGTTAAGAACAGATTATATATTAGTAAATATATTAGGTACTAGTTTATATTTAAAGGGCAGAAAATGTTATTTTTTTCAAAAAGCCTTTTTGGCTTTTATTTATAATTGTAGAATTTTATTTACATTATGTGATTGATATGGCTAATATCTTTGATTCTACTAATCAGTCATATCTTACTAATATTTTTCTTCTGACTAATTGCTGCTATTTGTTATATTTATCAAATATGACTTATTAGTTGCATATGGCAGATACAACAGATATAATAGATGCAATCAACCTGTTTTTCAATTTAGTAATAGTTCCAAGTGACCAGAGTCTATTCAGGTCCTACAATATATGATATGAATAGATTAGCTAAACTTCAGGCCAGTATTAATAAATAAGTATTACTATATAAGTAAATTTTAGATCATGTAACTAGACCTTGTTTTATTAGTTGATATCCAATCATGTAGCTAAGTGATCCTAATGAAAATGACCAAAATTATTTTGTTAGTAAAATGACTTGCAGTAAAATAACTGTCAAAAAATAAACTTGTTGGCAAATTGACTGCTAGTAAAATAGGCTATTATTGAAATAATTGTTTGCAACTGCCACCTCTAAGATTATGATGTTCACCACTACTAGTGGGCCATTCTTAGAAAAGAATGATGACAGTAGGTGGGCAGTAAGCCTATTGTAGTGAAGAACCAGGATTATGATGACCAAACTCAACATACAGGACAGGTTATAATATCCTCCACAGCTGTGCAAGCTAAGCTTAAAATGGTGAATAATTCTGTAGAAGACATTACAAATACTATCTCTACTTTTAATGCTTCAATCCCTACAGAGATAGACAAATGCTACAACAAATTTATAAAATACTACAACTTATCTCAAATACTGAAACCAGTCACACTTGGCAACTTTATTTAATACTTACATAACAATCTCTATTCCAATTCAATAAAAATATCTATAAACCTTAACAAAACAGAAACACATATCTACTTAAATAATATAGATCAAACATTACCAAACCATATTACAATAGATTCTTCTTTTTACAAAACATATGATTACCTATCTTTACTATCTAGTCTTAATTAGAAAATACCTAATACAAATTCTGCCATCTTTTCCATATCTGATCAATTACCTAATCCAAATACTCCTACACTATCTTTAACCATCTTATCATTAACTTTACCTGAATATACTTCTCTTTTAAATAAAATTGGTTCAATAAATATTAATGGCCTCTTACAAACAAATAAAAAACTTGCTTTAACTGAACTCTTACAAGAAAAAAATTTTGAAATTTTTGGACTTTCTGAAACACATTTATCACTTAAAAAAGGCAAATTTTTAAGCAATCAAATTCAAAACTATGTTGGTTTCTGGAGCTTATACACAAATCCTCATCAAGCTGAAGTTGGAATTTTTGTTCATCAAAAAATCTCCAAATATATTACCAAGTCTTACAATTTCAATAAACATATAATTGGTCTTGATTTTCATTTCAAATATATATCAATTAGGCTTATTTAAATATACTTCCCAACTTATAAGAAAAAACAACTTTGCAAAGAAGTCCAAGATTACTTAATTTCCCTTACTCAAAATAACAAATACAAATTAATTATTATGGAAGACCTAAACAGTGTACCAAATCCAAGAATTGACAGATTGCCTTCAAAAAAATCATCAATCTCTGAAAGTCAAATCATACAATACCTAATTAGTTTTTAATTTAAAAATATCTTCTGAGTTTTTTATCCAAACACTTATAATTTTATTTTCAGTTATAACAATATACAAAGCCAAATTGATCAAATTTAGACCAACTTATCTATTACTAATATTGATTATACAGAAATTCTTACATCTGACATAATCAAATCAGATCACCACATTATAACTCTAGAAATCTCTATTATAATTAATAAACCTAAAGCTCATAAATAACACAAACACAAAGTCTTTCTCTAGAAAAATTGCATTAAAAAAAATTTTAAAAACTACATTAACCAAACAACTAAATTCTTCAACACTTAGATTCTAAAATCCTATCAATTGCAAATCAAAATCAACTTAATACTATGTAGAATAAAATTCACAAAGCATTATTTAATCTTCAACCAAACATATTCCTTTTAAAAAAATTAAAACAGTTAAAGAAATCAAAAACTCACTTTCATCAAAATACTCTCTACTTTATTTCCACTATAAAGAAATACAATTTCTTAAAAATCACATGGACTCAATTAACTTTAGCATACTACTTGCAAATATCAAACTAAATACCTAGACTGCTCTTTTTAAACACTTCTACCCTCTCTAGCCCAAGTTAAAGAAGAATTTCAACTTATTAAAGCTGCACTTAATTACCAATATTATCAATTTATATATGATGAAATCAAAGAAAAAATAGAAGATTAAAACAAATCATTTAAAGAAACACCTAAACTTTTTTATAAAAAAATACTT
>CAJVQA010008698.1:0-12735 GCA_910591915.1 Cetraspora pellucida
TTGTATGCTCTCCTGTAGTGGTTCATTGAACCACAATACTGATAAGTGATTAATAAAAGTCAAAAGACCAAAAAGGTTACCTTAATAAAAAAAATAAAAATAAAAATAACTAGTGTTGCATAAGACTTTGGTGCAAATACATGATAAAACCACTGGGCACAAAAGACTAAAGAACTGAGAAGACAGAATCCCACTTGGAAATTCCTAAGTAAAGAGGTAGCACAAACTTTCAACAGTGCTATTAGACTGATAGAAGCTTACAAAACACCTTCATAGGAACTAAAGATTAAAACTGGACATTAAGATGTGTAGAAGAGCACATGACCAACCAGGCTGCCAGATTTGCCAGAGAAAAAGGATACTAAGGTATATCATACTAGGCCATCTGGATTGGTAGTCTAGAATGAGACTGATAGTTCTGAGTTGTGGCTAGTAAGAAATAATAAGATGTCAAAAAGATTGGTACTGGGGTTTGGGTGAACATTACAAGGGTAGAAATAGTATAATGTAGTGGTTTAAGGTTAGTCTTAACTGCAAGTGTTAGGTAACTATAGTATGTTACATAAAACTAGGTTAGCTATGTATGAGACATAAAAGGCTCTAGTAACGATGCTTCTGAGAATACACTGCATGAAATAAGGTATAGGGTCCTAAGAATACAAGTAAGCATCTAGACCTTCTTGACTAACTTATGTAACAGAGATGATCTAGTAATACAGTAAGGGTTGCAGTACAGAGAGTTTAAATAGGCAACACCCCTAGTTGGATTGCAGGTATAGCAGCTAGTATAGAACTATCAGCAGACTACTTAATTAGATACTAAAAGTGTACATGTGACTAGTTGTACTCTCTAATATAAGATGACTCCTTTGAGGCCTTGGCTGTGAGTCCCTATATCCTAACTATACTGAATAAAAAGCTCCAGCTTCAAAAGAAGCTAGTTTAATATAAAAAAAAAATAAAAAAATAAAAAAAAACAATTTAATATATAAAAATAATAGAAAAAAAACTCTTTCTACTGATTACCAAAACATAAAATCTGTAAAAAGAAAAATTGAGACTAGCAAAAAAACTATTATCAAAACTGTATTCAAAGACTTAACAAAAAAAAAAGAGCTCTAGAAATAAACCTAACAAATAGAGCAATAGAAGAAAGCAAAACAAGAATTAAGTAAAGAAAGACAAATTCACCAAATGAGCCTTAAAAAATAAAAATTTTTGAGGAAATAGCTTAGATCTAGAATCACAGATCTGTTTGGAACAAGTGAGCATATGAAAAGACAAACAAACAGCCATGTACAAATATAAACAGAATAAACACATAAGTATTACAAAGTGCATGTGATTGTAAACAAAGTAGCACATAACATAGCCATAGATAACACAAACAAAGGCAGAAGAATCAATGATGCTAAAATTGTTAAGTGAAAGAGTAAAGGCAGAACTAAAGCTCATAGATAGCAAAGAATTAAAGCAAGAACTAGCAAATAGAGACAACTATTTTAATATAAGAGATATAGTAGCAGCAGCACTATAGAAAACAGATTTAATGGAAACAGTAATACTAAAGAAAATATATGAAACAATAATTAAAGTAGATATGAAAGACCCAACAAGTATAGAAAAATAGGCAGAAAAGATAAATTGCATGAGCCAATATTCACTATCAGTGTAAAGTATGAGAAGCAAAAAATACCAAAAGAGGAAATCAATATACCAAAAATGTATATAGAAAAAATAAAACAAGAGACAGAAGCAGTAGACATAATAATAAATAAAAAAGAGCTATAACAAAATACATGTTTAAAAAAGAAAGAAAGACAAAAAAGAAGAAAAAGCAAAAAAGTCACAGATATAAAAACAAAAGTATAATAATTTTTTTTTTTTTTTAGTTAAAGTCCCTATTTTGGAAATTGTGATGTTTTTATTCAAGTATATTAGAACCCAGCATGCCACTAGGGGCTCATCTTATATTGGAAGTTACAACTAACTACACGTGCACTTTTGGTGCCTAATTTAAGTAGTTCACTTACACATTACTATATAAGTTCTACACTAGTTGCCATACCTGTAAGCCAACTAGGAGTCTTGCCTATTTAAACCCTTTGCATATGCAGTCCTCCTTGTATCATAGGAACATCTCAAGGTGCTGCTTATCCAAGTTCCTGATGCTTATTGGTATCCTTAGAACTACTTTATCCTCAATAGAAAACTTACTAGAGCCTTTATGTCCCACATATATAGACCTAGTTTTATACAATATGCTATAGTTACCTAACACTTGCAGTCACAGGGGTTATCTGTTTAACTGCTACATTATACTATTTCTATCTTTGTAAAGTTCACTAGAACCCCAGTACTCATCTTTCTAACATCTTCTCTATCATCTCCTACTAGCTACAACTCAGAACCATCGGTCTCATTCTAGACTACCAATCCAGATGGCCTGGTATAATATACTTCTGTATCCTTTTTTTTCAGCGAACCTGGTGGCCTGGTTGGTTATATGCTTCTTTATACATATTTGCTGTTCAGTTTTAATTTTTAGTTCCTATGAAGGTGTTTCATAGGCTTCAACCGGTCCAATAGTATCATCGAAAGTTCATGCTACCTCTTTACTTTTGAATTTCCAAGTGGGGTTCTGTTACCTCAGTTTCTTAGTCTTCTATACCCAGTGGTCTTATCATAGGTTTGCACCGAAGTCTTATGCAATACTGATTAATATTTCTTTATATATGTGTAACATTATACTTCGCATAGATGCCCAAGCTCCTAAAGTCAGGGGGACCTGACCTGGTGTACCTGGGTAACAGCCACATGAGGCCAACTGATTGACAGAAGACAGTTACCATAACGCAGATATAATTTTCAAATTTCATTATAGGTGGAATTTGAACCTTAAACCTGCCACTTGGAGGATGACAACCCAACCACTACACTAGGATTGCCATTCTCTAAAGTATGATAATTAAAAAGACAAAAACAGACAAATACATAGAAAAAGAAATAAAAACACTAAGACAAAGTTAATGCAAGAAGATATAAAGACATCATTATAATAATTAGAAACTAAAAAGAAAGTAAGAGAAATAGAAAAGAGAGAACTCATGAAACTGAATGATAGGAAAACAAAAATAATACTATAGAAGAACCACTAGAATGAAGCATCTAGTCATTCTTAAACAG
This sequence comes from Cetraspora pellucida, assembly GCA_910591915.1. Lineage (NCBI taxonomy): Eukaryota > Fungi > Glomeromycota > Glomeromycetes > Diversisporales > Gigasporaceae > Cetraspora > Cetraspora pellucida. The sequence continues at coordinate 3,187 of CAJVQA010008698.1, forward strand.
AGATTGCAGTAATGAAAAAATGTATGTAGCAAAAATATCAGCATACAATGTATCAGGTAGTTTATAAGAAGAAAGAACAAAATTTATTAAAAGATTACTAGTATCTAACAAACTTGTTAAAGAGGTCAAAGAAATATTCAAAAGAGGTAATGCTTGGATCATTGTCACATTTGACTGCAAATATGGCAGAGAAAAAGCAATTAGCAAAATCTAAAGAAAACACAATAATTGGTTTAGAATAATCTCAGATATAGATAAACCAGAAGAAAAGGAGATTAAAAAAAGTAAAAAGTTAAAGCAAAAAGATGAACTAATAGAAGAAAAAAAAAATAAAAAAGAAACTAAAAGAACAAAAGACAAATTGCTTAATCAAGAAAAAGGAGATACAGGTAAAGAGAATAAAGAAAATACAGTAGTATTAATAATATAAGACCTGCCAAAGAAGATGACAAAGTATAAAATCAAGTATTTAGTAAGAAAGATAAGTAAAGTAATAGGATGCAAAATCTGAAAAAACACATTCAAAACAATGGCAGTAATAAAAGTAAAGAGAGAACAAAGACAAGCATTTTCATGAGTAATTCCCTTAAGAAATAGAAAGTTAGTAAAAATAACAATAGGCAAAGAAAAAGAGGAGAAAAAAGAAAAAAGAAACCAATTTACAGCAAGATTTATAGGAATACCAAAGAGATCTCTGAACTAATTCTATTATGAGAACTCAACCAAAAAGGCAATAACAGTATACATTCTACAAACAGATAGAAAAGATTAAGAAATTATGCAATAGTATTATTCAAAAGCTAGAAAGATATAAATATAACTACAAAAAAGAAGGTCTGGTACAATGAAGTTTTGATGTTCTGGAAAATTAAACCAAAAAGATTAAATAAAAAATTTTATAGAAATAGCAGCAAGACACAAAAAATACAAATAAAAAAAAAAATAGAAGACTTTAACTCAGAAGAAAAGTATACAGATTTAGAGAAGTATAGAAAGAGGAACAATTACAGCATAAGACTGAGTAATAGAAAAAATAAACAAGAAATTAAATAATATTAAAACAAAAGAAATGGAAAAGAAATTCAACAAGTACAGACCAAGAAGAAAAAAAAATAAAAAAAAAAATTAAAAATACAAAAAAAACACAAAAACAAACATCAGATATGAAGAACATATTAGGCCAGATACTAGAAAAACTAAAAAGATTAAAGATAGCTAGAGAAAGGGCATGAAAGGCCCAACCAGATTGTTTCTAAAGGTGCCATAGTCGAATTAACAAGAACAGATGAGAAACTTAAGAATTTTTTGCAAAGAGAAAGAGAAGTTTTTAAAGAAAGAATATTATTATCTCATCTAAAAGAAAAAAAAAGCAAAAAAGAAAAAAAAAGAGCAGTTAATACAGAAGTACAACAAAACTATTTAAAAGAAAAGTAGAAGGAAAAAAAAAAGAGATAAAATTTGCATATCATAATATTAATAAATTAAAAACCAAAGGTTAGAAACTTAAAAACCTGCTCAACTGAGCAGAAGAAGAGGAAATTACAATACTGGAAATTATTAAAATAAATCTTGCAGAAAGAGAAAAAAAGTTTTTAGTATACAAAGCAACAAAAAGATATATTAAAGACAAGAAAAAAAGATCAAGTGTAGAAGTGTTAATAGAAGAACAATAAGCAAAACATGTAGGCATAGTCAAAAAGATAAATGAGTATATAATAAAAATTACATTATACTTCAAACAAATGAAATTAATAGTAATAGGGGTCTATATATTACCAAATAACAAAGAAGTAGAAAGAAACATTTAACAAAAAATAGTTGAAATTATTACAAAAAAAAATAAATAAACACAAATTGTGATTATAGAAGACTTTAACTACAAAGCAAACAATGTTCTAGATAAGCAAAACCCATAAGCTGCTAGCTACAAAAGGTTATTATTATTTAGTTAAATAAAGAAACAAGACTTTTATGATATATACAGAGAATTGCATTTATTTAAACAAAGATGCACATGGTCAAACTCAGAAACAGTAACAAGAATTGACTATATATGAGTATTAGAAAAACTGGCTTTAGGTCTACAAAGAGCAGAAATTGAAGATATAAAAGAAATTACTGAAAGTGATCACAAGATAGTAATAGCAAAAGTATAGATAAAACATATAATCACAAAAAGTAATAAAGCAGAAGTTAAAAGAAAGAGCCAATCAAGAACAATATATCTCTATAATAAGACAAAAGAAGAAAAATAGAAAAGTTATGCACAAGAATTACAGAAGTGATTAGAGATAAAGAAACTTTGAGAAATATACAAAGAGAAGAATGAAAAAATAAAAGAAAATATGAAAAATTAACAAAATATGAAATATTATAGAGGAGGCAATTATAATAGCAGCAAATAAACATATACTGAAGAAGAAGGTTTACAACATATAATGATAAACAGAAGACATAGTCAAAAAGATCAACAATAAGAAGAAACCATCATAGAGCTTCAAAGACTAGTTAAGTATGCAAAAATGAGAAAAGGACAGAAAGTGGCAGAAGCAGTTAAAAGTAAAATAAATAGAAACCTCAAGATGCTTAGCAAAAAAATTGGTACAAGATTACCAAAAATCCAAAGACAATGATCTGATGCTTGGATAGAAGATATAAAAGGCTAGCAGAAAATCTTGCAAAAGAAAAAGAAGAAAGTATAAGAATAAAAATAAAAAAAATAAATAGAAGATAATATAGACAAAAGATGTAAAATAATCAAAACTAATTAAAAAAAAATGATAGCGAGCCTTTTAAACAAGCCATACAAGAAAGTAACACTTGACAGAATAATTGAATGAACAGAAGAAGAAACTAGACTAGTGATAGAAGCAAAACTAGTGAAAGAAGCAACAGTAGAACAATACAAAAAGCAGTTTAGGAAAAGAAATACAAAATTAGAAGTAATGTCAAAAAGCTGAAAAGAAATCTATAAACCATAAGACCATATCAAAGAAGAATGATATAAGAAAATCAAAAAGAAAATTAAAAAAGAAGAATAAAATAGGATAATCAAAGAGCTCAAGACAAGAACAGCCCCAAGAATATTAAGAATAAGTTATATCTTAATTAAATGAGCAGAAAGAAAAACTTAAGAGATTTTTAAAGCCTATATAAACTTGTGCTTGAAAATAGAAGAGATATCAATAAAATAGAAAATAGCACAAGTATATCCAATATCAAAAGACATAAAATAGGATTACAGTTTGAACAATATTTGTCTAATAGCTCAAATTGAAACATTTAGAAAAGTTGTAACAAAGTCAATAACAAAAAGACTTAGCAAAATATTTACAAAGAGAAAAATACTTAAAGAACTAAACTATGCAGGTCTATCAGAAAACTCGATAGAACAACCTGTACATGTTTTAAATATGATAATGGAAGGGGCAAAAGAAAAGAATAAAGAGGTGTAGATACTCTTGCAAAATATAAAAAGATATTCGATTCAGTTTCACTCAAAAGTCTGAGCTAGCCCTACAAAGAGTCAAAATATCCAAAATGACAATTAAATATATTCTAAACCTTTTTTATAAAAAACAGCTTAAAATAATTACAGCACATGGTTTGATAGAAAAAATAACAGCAGGTAATAGAATAGATCAAGGTAAAGTGATATCATCACTAATATGGTGCCTTTTCTATGACCTACTATTAGAAAAATACAGAAAAATAAAAGGTTAGGCTATATAGTAGAACAAGAGTTTAAAGAAAGAATACACTGTGACAATATTACAAGTTATTACCAAGCAGCAATCACACATGCAGATGATACAACATGGATTGCAAAAAGCAAGAAACAACTGCTAGAGATCTTAAAGATGGCAGAAGACTTCTTTAAAATAAATAACATTGAGATAAACAGATCTAAATCAAAACTGATAATAATGAACAAAAAAGTTAAGAAAAAAGAAAGAGAAATAAATTTTAGAGAAAGCAAGATAACAGAAAAGTCAAGAAACAAAATAGTACATTTATTAGGAATTTGACTAAACAACAAAATGCAAAAAGTCTTAGTAAAAAAGAAAGCAAAAGGGATAATAAGCCAGACAATAAAAGACCTTAAATATAAGAAAATGATGATGAGCCAGATAGTATATATAAACAATATAATAATAATACCAAAATTAAACTATATGTTGCAATTAACAAGGATATCAGAAAAGGGAATAAATAAAATACATTAACCAATAATATGTTTAGCAAAACAAAAAAGTGGCTTACCAAGAACATTAGAGAACTGTATAATAGAACACAAAAATCTTAGTAGTTGCAGAACATTGTAATAAGAACTAACAATGAAACAAATAGGAGGCTTGATAGCAAGACTAAATAGAAAAAATGAACTAGAGCAGCTAACAAAATTAAGAATAATGCAAGATTGTTAAAGAGCAAGTCTAATAGAAGACATATGAAAAGTAAAGAAATTGACAGAAGACAAGTCATATTGTAAAAACGATTTAGTCTGTTTGATGATAGCTAAAGCAAAAGAGTTAGGAATAAATATAAGCACAAAAAGTGAACTATGAATAACAAGTAGCAATAGTCATAGAATAATTGAACTAGTAGAATCATGCTATGAAAAAGAAGCAGACTCAAAATAAGTGAAACAGAACTAATATATCTAAATCAACTACTTGATACAAAAAAAAAAAGACTTAGTGTTTGGAACTAGTTTTATTTTTCATATGTTAAATCTGATTAAAACTGGTTTTAATATAAGAAAAATAAAACTATTCCAAATACTAGAAAAACTAATAACATGGCAGCAATTTAACACCTACCAGAATCAATTAAGCAAAGGCAAGAAGGCAAAGTGGTTCAAAATAATAGAAACAAAAGTGCTTAACAGAATTGAAAGCAGAAAAGTTAAAGAACAATTTAAAATAGGCAGATATAACATATAAGCAATAAAAATCAAGTGGAGAATTCTGACAAATGATAGAAGAAAGAAAGAATAAATAATACATAGTATAACAGAGAATAGACAAATAGGAAAAGTAGTTAAAAAGAAAAAAAAGAAACTACTAATAAAACATTGATGAATGCACAATATAGAAAATAACTTAATAGCAAAAATTGATAAATGCAATAGGTGTTTAAGAGAAGAAGAAACAGAAAGAAATAGCTGTTAATATTAGATAAGAATCAACAATAAAATAAACATAGTTCCAGATATGCTAATAGAGAGAAATAATAATATAATCAAGGCAGCTACTGACTAATTAATAAGACATATAAGAACAGAAAAACTAAGAAAAATAAACAGAAACTAATAGGACTAAAAGTGCTAGAAGGTCTAAAAATAGAATTAGTTTGAAAACAAAAATTAAGAGGAAATATTAGTTAAGAGCTAATAGAAATCTTAAGAAAAAATATATTGAGAGACAAAAACAAATACTCAATATATACAGACAGTGCAGCAAATAAAAAAAAACAAAAAAAAAACAATAGATAAAAACATGAGTATAGGTTGGATACAAATAGCTAAAGCTCAAAATAAATTAGAAGAGAAAGTAGCATTAGGGATATAAGGGTGGCCTATATCTACTATAGCTGAGGTGCTAGCAATATGAATAGCAATCTTAACAATACCAAAAAAAAGAAAAAATTAGTAATATTACAGATAGCAATGCAGCAATTAGAAATATTGGTAAAAGATTAACATATATAGATAGAAATGAAGTTCTTAAAAGGAAAAATGCACTATAGATATTAAAAATAATAGATATAATTAGAACAAAGAACATACAGATAGAGTGTGTCAAAATAAAAAGTTATAGTAAAAATAGATAGAATGATAAAGTTGATAGTCTTGCAAAGAAAGGAACATTAAATAGAAAAATAATTTTTCCAAATGAAGTCAGACACAAAGAGATAGAGTATTGCCTAAAGTGGAAAAACAAGCAAATAGACATACCAGCAAGACTTCTATATAAAATAGTAAAAAATACCAGACTGGGAGCAAAATGAAAAGAAACAATAGTAATCAAAAATATAGAACCAGAAGCAGAAGTAACGAATTATGATTGAACATATTTCTGGAGAAGGCTAAAATTATTTAAAGGAGTATACTGCCTGTTAAGAAGAAGCAATACAATAAGAAGTGCTTTCATAAAATGTATATTGGATAAACTTCTAATATTAAAAGAACTTAATAGAAGATAGCCAAATATATATACAATAGCAGAATGCCAAATCTGCCAAAGTAAAGTTAAAAAAACACAAAACATTTGGCATTGTATAAGGAATAAGCAAATCTATAGAAAAGAATACAAAAAGTATTTATCACAACAGCATAGAAGAGTTTAAATGAAGAGAAAAAATACAAGTTCCATCTTAAGTATTATATACAGCACTTTTTGAACAAACAGAGTGAAACAAAATAAAAATAAAGAAAGCACTAATCAAAGGCCTAATCTCAAAGACAACATAAGACAAATTATTTCAAATTTTGAGTATAAAAACAAGACAACAGTTTGTAAACATAGTAGCTAAAACAACATGGAACATATTTTATGAACAAGTTTGAAGAATCTGCTATAAAAAGGTCAACACATAGAAAAAAGAAAAAAAAATAATGAGCAAAGGAAAAAAAAAAAGACTAAAGGAAAAAGAAAAGTCAAATAGAAAAGAAAAAAAAAGGGTAGTCAGCAAATAATTAAAAAAAAAAAAAGAAAACAAGAGAAAAAGAAAAGTGAATAAAGGAAGAAGTTAGAAAGACAATCAACAAGCTTGTCATAAAAAAAAGAAGACTCTTTCATTACAGACTTTAAGTAGTTAGACAAGCAGCTTACTTCTGCTAGAAGTAATGTAGCAGATTGCACTTAGATGCTATTAGAGTAGCCAGATAATGCTAAGCTTAGTTGTTAGATAAATTTATATAATTACAGTAGTAGTTTCAAAAATCTTAATAAAGCACTAGTGTGACTGCTTAAAAAAAAAAATAAATATATATATATATATATAAAAATAATAAAATATAAATAATAATATATAGTGGATAAGTTGTCAACTCTCAAGTGGTAGGTCTAAGGTTCAATTCCTATAAACAATGAATTTTGGAAATTATACCTATGTTACGATAACTGTCTCTTGCCGATTGGTTGAGTTTTGGGCATCTGTAATCTTATGTACACCAAGTCGGGTCCCACCTAACATTGGGAGCTCAGAGCATCTATGTGAAGTATAATATTACATGGTACATGTACATAGAGAAATGTAAAACTGGTGTCATATAAGGCTTCAGACAAACCCACAATAAGACTACTGAGTGTAGAAGGCTAAGAAACTAAAGAAATGAAAACTCACTTGGAAATCCTGAGTAAAGAGATAGCACAAACTTTCGATAGTGCCATTGGACTAATGAAAGCCTATGAAACACCTTTATAGGAACTGTTGAATAAACCAGATAACAAAGATGTATAAAGGAGCACATGACCAACCAGGCTGCTGAAATCACCAGAGGAAAAGAATACATAAGTATACCATACTGGGCCATCTGAATTGGAAGCCTGAAGAAGTCTGTTGTTGGTTCTGATTTGCAGCTAGTAGGGGATGATGAAGAAGAAATCAGAAAGATGGGTACCAGAGTTTGAGTGAACTTTACAAGGGTAATAGCAGTTTAAGGGGTAACCCTGACTGCAAGTATTGGCATCAGCCATAGCATCAAACTAGGTTAGCAGTAAAAGAGAACACAGCTTGCTCTGTTAGGTTTATCTCAAGGATAACTGTCTTATGGTTAAAAGTGAATAGATCTGGGTCTGTGATTCAGTGAAATTAATATTAGGATTAGATCAGAGAGTTTAAATAGAACATATAAGCAGGGGTGTTAGATATGACAACTGGTGAGGAACCCTTGAGTGGATTCCTTAAATAGGTAATATAGAAAAGTTACACATGTAGCTAGTTGTACACTCGTCTAATAGTTCAATATGGATATGTTTGTATAAAACATATATCTGACATAAGTATTAATAAAAAGCTAGTACTAAAGAGTCACCTTAATACTAAAAAAAAAAAAATAAATAAAATAAATAATAATATATTATAATATATAATATAATATATAAAAACAATAATTTAATTTTAAGTATTCAAGTTTATATATTTTTTTGGATTTTTTATTTTTTATTTTTTTTTTGTAATTTTTAGGTTTTAAATTTTAAATTTTTTTCTAATTATTAAAATTTTTAATTTTTTTAAATATTTATAAATTAAAATTAAATTTAATAAATATATTATAATAAATAAATTTATTTATTTATTTTTTTTTTAAGTTAAGATGAGGTATTGCTCATATCTTTATTAATTTGTTAAAAATGCCTCCAAAGGCTTCTTTGAATATAAATTACAAAATCTATTTCAATTACAAATTTATTATAAAAGTAAAGCTAAGACTATAAAAAAAAACTAATCAAGACCCATAGGTTGATAGCGCAGTGGTTAGTGCTCCTGGGTCTCAATCGCAAGGTCACGAGTTTGAGTTCAAAGAGCAACAACAACTCTGCCAGGACCATAATTAAAAAAAAGATCTGCAGAAGACTTCTATTTAAAAGCAAGAACAAGATTCATACAAAAAGAATGCAGTCACTGACATAGCCACAGGGTTGGAGACAACCAAATAAGGCGTAATCCATTAACAAATGATACTAACATTGAAAGAGCCTGATTTAAGAATACATAATGGTAGAATTAAGGACTTTGAAATATATGGACGATCTGGCTAGTGGGTCATGTGAAGTTAGGGAACTGTGAACCAAAAAGGATAGTAGGTTTTACATCACGAGGCTAGGGACCCGGAACGTCATATGGCAGACTTGATGAAGCATGAGTTATCTTGTGAGTTCGGTGACATGCAGGGGCCACACGCCATCCAATAATCTTTACAGAATGATAACTCTGGCCTTTAAGAGATATGACAGATCCTAAAGATGTCTAAGGACCTTCAGGATAGCAAAGGGAAATAAAAAAAAAAAAAAAAAAAAAAAAAAAAAAAAAAAAAACACAAAAATTAATATTATCTATCTAATTTATCTGCAACTAAACCTACTAGAATAGTTAAAACTTATCTAGATTTAATAGTATAAAATATTGTTTGTAGTGTTATAGAATAATTTAGTATTATTATATTTTATTATTATTATTAGTTATTATTATCAATATTATATTATTATTATTATTATTTAATATTAGTTATTTCATTATTATATTATTATTATTAGTAGAAGTTGCCAGAACATTCCAGTTGATTAGTAATCGCTTAGTTGCTTAGACGCTTAGTTACTTAGTCACTTAGTCACTTAGTCGCTTAGTTACTTAGTCACTTAGTAATTAGTCACTTAGTAATCATTAGTCATTAGTTGCTAGAACCTTTTGGTCACTTAGTAATCACTTAGTTGCTTAGTCACTTAGTCACTTAATCACTTAGTTGCTTGGCCGCTTAGCTGCTTAGCTCACAGATATATAAACCCTGCTAAATTCCCCAAGTGTGATTAAGCAACAGACACC
>CAJVQA010008699.1:0-12735 GCA_910591915.1 Cetraspora pellucida
TTGTATATAGTTGCAAGAATCTTAATAAAGTACTAGCGTGGCTGCTTAAGAGCAAAAAAAAAAAAAAAAAAAAAAAATTTGTATATATTCATATGCTTCTATAGATTACAGAGTTTTTGTCTTTAGTTAGAATTGAATCATTAATATTGTTTATAAAGAAAAGGTAATCTAGACTACTAAGCTACAAAATTCCAACTCATTCTATTATACTTATATTAAATACTACTTCAATTTGATAGCTAAAAATAACAATATTAATAACTTTAATCTTAAAAATACTTTTCAAAATACTTTTACTAAAACAACTAATTAAGAATGTAGTAACCTAGTAAAGTGGTCAGATTGTCAACCTCTCAAGTAGTAGATTGAGTATTCAAATCCTATCAATAATAAAAATTTGAATAATTATCTATATAATATTTATATTATAGCAACTGTTACTAATAATTCGATTAGGATACTTATAATAATGATAATACTAGCATGATTAGCAGATTATAGAGCATCTGTATAACTTGTTATATAGAGAAATGCAAATTGACAAATTAGGTAGTACAAATACTAAATAAGTCTTTGTAGCTATGCAAATCTGTTAAAATTGAATAACAAGAAGTCTATTTGGGAAAATCTGAATAAAGAGGTAATCAAATCTTTATTAGTCTTACTATAAAGGCTAGCTTGAAGAAACAGATATCAAGATCATAATACCCCGTCATAGTAGCCAAACAAGTAAAAATCTCCAGTTTGGAAGTCTCAAAAGTACCACCAACTAGACTGTTAGAACAAACTGGAAAAAAAGAATATTGGGCTAACTTAATATATCAATAAACTAGTCATAGTCCTATACAGGTTATCTGAATTAGAAGTTTGGTAAAAAGGCTGAAAAAAAAGCAAAAATATACTAAAGCATTAAGGTTATGCTGTAAAGTAAATGCTAAAGTTTATGTAAACTCTACAAGAACATAGTAGTTAAATAATATAACTCTGATTACAAGTGTTAGTTCTGCTATAGTAATATCTAGATCTGCTGTAAAAATAAGTACAGAAGGCTTTGAAGGGTTTAACTTAAGAATAAATTAGTCTTAAGATTAAGATAATGATCTGAACATCTAGATATAACCAAGTAAGTTAATACAGATTACAGATTCAAAGAATTTAAAATAGAATACCCAAGCAGAGATATTAGATATAACAATTAATAAAAAACCTTCAAATGAACTTCTTAAATAGGTAATATAGAAAAGTTATATGTATAGCCAATTGTACTTTTTCTGTAATAGTTTATTGAATTACATTACCAATAAGTTATTAATAAAGGTCAAAAGACCAAAGAGGTCACCTTAATATTAAAAAAAAATAAAACAACTAATTCACATACTCTTGCCCAAACAATAGCATACTTTAATATTATACAATTCTCTAATACTTTAATTTCTGAACTTTAATTTAAATACTATTAATCATACTTATCATAAACAATGCAATATATCTTTAAAAAACTTAATATATCAAAAATTCCTACAGATCTCTTTCTTTTTTAATATAAAGTACTAGAAATACTAAATTCTTTTTTTTTTAGATTCATAACTAGTACTATTTTTACAATATTTTTTTAAAAAACTTAATTTTAAATAATATTAATATTAATAAACTTTATTTTATTTTTATTTTTTAATTTGTAATATAGACAAATTTGTTTGCATTAATTTTTTTAAAATTAATTTTTATAATAAAATTTTAATAATTAATTTTAGCAATATACTTTCTAAATAAAAAATATTTTTAAAAACCTACTTTATAAACTTTATTAAAAAACTTTTTTAACTTTATTAAAAAACTTTTAATTAATTAAAGTTTAAATATTATATAATATTAGGGTTTACTATTAAAATATTCTTTATGTTTTCTAAAATTTTATATGTTTCTGAAGCTAAAAAAAATTTTTGTTTTTAAGACAAATATTAATTTATATATATAAATTACTAAACTTATAATAATTAAAATTATAATTTTTGATATAAACTAAAAAGTTACATTAAAGACTATAAATTTAAAATTAATATTTAAAAAGTTTTTTATAAACAAATTAAAAAAATTTTTTATTAAAATTTTTTTTAAATTTATATATTTTTGGTCTTAAAATACCAAAAAACAACTCACTTCTGTAGATTTTTGACTGAATTTTACAAAAAGCAAAAGTATAAATAACACTAAAAAGCACAAATAAACAGTATTTAGAGCACTAAAAAAAAAAATAGATATTTATAAAATATAGTTAACCAAGTTGAAAAACAAAAAATAAACTAGGACAGAAGTAGGCAATAGCAAGAAAACAAAAATTCTTGACAAAATTGCAAAAGTTTTTTTGGAGAAGTGAGAATACACCTCAACCCTGTTTTTGCAAATCTATTGGTTATACAAAATCAAAAGTAAACAAAAATACATGTAACAAATTAACAAACAAGAATAACAAGTATAAATAAAAGTAACACATAAGTAGTATACAAAGTATATAAACATAAAAGTATAGAAGAATAGTACAAACAACAAACAAAATAACAACACAAATGCAAATAGAAGAGTTAATAACATTAAAACTAGTAAAAGAGAGAGCAAACATAAAATTAAAACAAATAAATAATAAAGAATTAGAATTAGAATTAGTAGACAGAGGTAACCTTTTAATGTTAAAGATGTTATAATAGTAGCATTGTAGAAAATTGATTTATAAAAGCAGTAGTACTAAGAAAAATATATAAAGCAATAATTAAAATTAATATGAATAGCCCAAGCAGTATAGAGAAATGGGCAGATAATCTTAATAGAACAAGTTCAAACTTCTTAAAAATTAAAAATATGAAAAGTATAAAGAAGCATATATCAGAAGAAAACAAAATATTTATATCGGTATTCAATAAATTAACTACAGAAGAATTAAATAAAAGAAATAACCAAATGATACAAAAAATAGAACCAAAAGCAAATAAAAAAATTATAATATAGATAGAAGACTCAATTATAGAAAAGACCTTAAGAGAATTACTTCTAATACAAGAGACTAAAGAAGTATAAATAAATGATAAAATATTTAAACAAAACTTATCTCCAAAAAAAGAAAAGAAGAAAAAAAAAACAAAATAAAAAAAGAAATACATATACAGAATAAAATAGTAAAAGTATATGAGTATCAAAAACAGATTTTATAAAAATAAAATACTAGCTAGTAAAAAAATTCTATTATACAACAATCCAGGTAGAATAAAAAAAGAAAGAATTAGTATAATTAAATAGATGTTAAATATAAATAGACATATTATAAATATAAAAGAAGTATTTACAAGAGACAACAATTAGATAGAAATATAGTTTGATTGTAAGAAAGAAAAAAAAGCAATAAACCAGCTAGATCAGAAATATAAAGAATGGTTTAGAATAATATCAGATAAGCTAGAAAACATAAAAAGATATAAAAAAATGAATAAAGAAATAAAAAGAACAAGAAAAATAAGAAAACAAGAAAAATAAAAATAAAAAAAAAGACTACAAAAAAAAGCATCTTAACAAAGAATCTTAAAGGTAAAGAAAAAAAAAAGAAGCTGCATAAGAAAAAATAGTTAACTGTATAGGATCTATTGCCAAATATTAACAAAAAGAAGATAAGATATATATACAGAAAATTTAAAAACTTAAACATTATACAAGTTAAGAAATTGCTATACAAAGCATTAGCAGTAATATTAGCAAGCTTAGAGAAAGATGAAAATATTCTATAGGTATTGCCACTTGGCAATAACAAATTAGCATATATAACAAGTAAAGATGAAGATTATAACCAAAGAGATAAATAAAAACAGTATACAGCTAAATTGCTAGACATTTTAAGAAGAGTTTCAGAAGTGCTTCTGCTACAATGTCTAAAAAAAAAAGATGCAAAAGTAGTATACATCTTATGCAACAGAAATGGTAACCAAAAGAAGTTTGCAATAATTATTTTTGCAAATATTTAAGTAATAGAAAAAGCCCAAACAACACCAATATAGTATAACAACCATCATATAAGTTGGAAAAACTCTAAAAAAAGAAAATACAAGAAAAAAATAAGTCAAAACAAAAAATAAGAAAATCAAAAATAGATAGTAAAAAACAAGAGGTATCAAGAAGCAGAAATATAAAACAAGAAAAACCAATTGGAAGATATAATAAAATAGATCTGAACTCTCGAATACAAAATATAGAAAAATGATTAAAAGACAAAAATGCCAATATAGAAGTAAAAAAAAAAGCTTCAAAGAAAAAGAAGATCAAAGCAGTTTCATAAAAATAGACAAGTAGAAGATGTCTTATGCCAAATTTTGGACAGAATAAACAGAATAGAGAAAATGCAACTAAATACAAGAAGTAGTCTGGCTAATCACTTCTAAGGGTGCCACAATTAAACTAATAAATATAAACAAAGAGATTGAAAAGTTCTTGCAAATTAAAAGAAAAATATTTGAAGAAGCAAGAGAAGTAGAAAATTTGTGTTAAAAAGAAAAAATAAATAGTAAAGAAGAAAAAAAATTAAAAATACAGAGACAAAACAAAGATACTAAAAAAAAAATAAAAAAAGATAAAAAATAAATAAGTTAACATATTACAATATTAATTAACTTAAGACCAATAGTTGAAAAATAAAAAATCTACTCAGCTAGACAAAAAAAGAAGAAATTGCAATATTAAAAATCATAGAAACAAATCTTATAAAAAGAAAAAAAAATTTCTAACATATGTGACAAGCAAAAGATATATAGGATTTTGGATAAATGCAGCAGAGAATAAAAAAAAAGTTAGGCATTAAAATTATAGTTAATAAAAAATAAAAAAAGCACATAGGCACAATTAAGAAAATAAGCAAATATATAATAAAAATAATACTATACTTCAAACAATTGAAGTTAGTAGTAATTGTAGTCTATATACCATCAAATAATAAAGTAGTAGAAAAAAATATTTAGCAAAAAATTATAGAAATAGTTTCAAAGAAAAGAAGACAAATATAAATTATTGTAATAGGCAATTTTAATTACATAGCAAACAATATTTTAAACAAACAATATCTATAAACAATAAATTACAAAAGGCTGCTAATTTTTAATTAGATGAAGAAACAGGACTTTAAAGATATATATATAGATATGAATTCAACAAGACAACAATACACCTGGTCAAATAAAGAAGCAGTAATAAGAATTGATTATATATAAATAATAAAAGAATTAGACTTAGGTTTGCAAAAAGCAAATATTGAAAAAGTAAAAAAGATTACAGAAAATAACTACAGTATAGTAACAACTAAGATATAAATCAAACATATAGTAATAGAAAAAAGCAAAGCAAAAGTTAAAAGAAAAAGATAGTTAAGAACAGTATACTTATATAACTAAACAAAATTAGAAGACTGGAAAAATTATGCACAAGAGTTACAAAACTGATTAAAAATAAAAAAAAATATTAAAAAACATATATAAGAAAAAACAAGATAAAGAGAAAAAAGCAAAAAAAATAAACAATATATAGGATATAATAGAAGAAACAATTATTATAGTAGCAAGTAAACACATATCTAAAAAGAAAATATACAACACAATAACAAACTAAAGAGAAAATAACAAGAAGAAGAAAGCATTGTTAAGTTTTAAAAACTAATCGAATATATAAAAAAAAGAAAAACACAGATAGTAACAAAAAAAAAAGAAATAAAATAAATAAACAATTAAAAACATTAGACAAGAAAATTGGTACAAAATACAAAACTACTAAGATTACAAAGACAATAGTTAAATGTATAAATAGAAGATATAAAGAATTAGAAAAAGCTATTATTAGAAAGAAAAAAGAAAGATTATAAACAAATATAAAGGAAACAAATAAAAGAGAATATAGTGTGAGGCCCGATAACGTGACATAAATACTCTGCCGGGACCTCATGTGAGAACAGGTATGATGATCAATTCCTCAATTTAGATATCCCGGCAATTAATCACATTAATATGATTAATTAAATAAATCAAGGAAGTGGAATTAATTGAAAAAAAGGGATTAATTAGAGAAGGTGGATTTATTAAGTAAATGGGTTTAAGTGAATAAATTAGAGGAATCGAATTAAAGGGTTTAAAGAGATAAATGTAATTAATAAAGTTATAAGTAAAAAGATATTATAAATAAAGGCCGAAATGGCTCTTTGGAGCAGTACGCTTCGTTTGTTTTATTAAACAATAACTCCTAATACACTACATTGTACATAATAAACACTAATACTAATACTGTTACCAACCTTGTAAACTCCTGTAAATGTCACTGTTCAACCCTTGATTACGTAACTTACCTACTTGCATTCATTGACCCAAAGTAACTGAAAGCCTTTTTCACCCACAAGCCAAATTTAACACTCTTTTTCGAAAAGGTTACTTATTGTATATTACGGGAGGTTTAGAATTTTGGAGTGACCGAGTCGCAATCTTCCGAACTGAACAATAGATAAAGATATGAAATGATCAAAACAGATTAGAGAAAGATGATAGCTAGTCTTCTAAATAGGCCTTATAAGAAAATATTACTTGACAAATTTATCAAACAAGTAGAAGAAAAAACAAATCTGCTAACAGGCCCAAAAGATATTAGAGTAGAAATAGTAGAACATTACAAAAAGCAACTTAGAAAGAGAGATACTAAGTTATAAGAGATGTCAGAAAATAAAAAAATATATACAAACTACAAGAAAACATTAAAAAAAAATAGTATATAGAAGTTGAAAGAGAAATTAAAGAAAAAAAATAAAAAAAGATGTTAAAAGAACTAAAGATAGAAACAGCTCTAGACATATTAGATATAAGTTATATTCTAATAAAATGAGCAGAAAAGAAAATACAAAAAATATTTAGAAGCTTTGCAAACCTATATTTAGAAGTAAGAAGAATACTAATCAAATAAAAAATAGTACAAGTTTACTCAATACTAAAGGATGTCAAGTAAAAATATAGTTTAAATAACATTTAACTAATAGTATAAATAGAAACTTTTAGGAAAGTTATAACAAAAGTAATAACAAAAAGGCTTGCCAAAGTGTTTATAGAAAAAAAAATATTTAAAAAACTAAACAATGCAAACCTTTTAGACAACTCAACAGAACAGCCAGTACATATTATTAATATAATTATAAAAAAAGTGAAAAAAATAAAAAAGTATGAATACTCTTACAAGATATGAAAAAAGCATTTAACTTAAGAGTCTAGAATTAGCATTACAAAAAGTTAAAGTATTTAAAAAAACAATAAAATACATTTTGAGCTTATTTTATAAGAAAAAACTTAAAATTATTACAGCTTATAATCTAACAAAAAAAATAATAACAGAAGATAGTATATATTAAGATGAAGTAATATTTTTATTAATATAGTGTCTTTTTTATGATCCACTATTAGAAAAAGTACAAGAAAATAAAAGCTTAAGTTATACAGTAGAGTAGTAAATCAAAAAAGACATGCAATGTAGCAATACCACAAAGTACTACCAAGTAGCCATTGTATATGTAGATAACACAATATGAATTACAAACAATAAAGAATAACTAATGAAGATTTTAAAGATAGCAAAAGAATTCTTTATAATGAATGACATAAAGATAAACAGATTCAAATTAAGGCTGCTAATAATGAAAAAAAAGTAATCTTTAGAAAAAACAAGATAATAAAAGAAACAAAGAACAAGATAGTCTACTTATTTAAAATATAGCTAAATACAGAATAAGTAAAATACTAGTAAAGAAAAAAACAAAAAAATAATTAAACAAACAATAAGAAATCTTAGATACAAAAAAATAATAATAAGTCAGATTGCATATATAAACAATATAATAATAATATCAAAATTAAGTTAGATGCTACAATTAAATAAAAATATCAAAAAAAGTATAGGTAAAATATACCAACTAATAATAAGTTTGGCAAAACAAAAGAGCAATTTGCAAAAAATATTAGAAAACTGTATAATAGAACACAAAGATATTAAAAGCTATAAAGCATTATAATAAAAATTATTAATAAAACAAATAAGTGGCCTATTAGTAAGACTAAACAAATTAGACAGTCTTGAACAGTTAACAAAATTAAGAATAATGCAAGGCTGTCAGAGAGCAGATTTAACAGAAAATATATAGAAAATAGAAAAGATGTTAGAAAACATAAAAGATTGAAAAAGTAACTTAGCTTGTCTAATATTACTAAAAGCAAAACAACTCAATATAAATACAAGAACAAAAGGGACTTATAAACAATGTTTGAACATAAAACCAAAGTAAAAGAACTTATAATACACAGTTATAGAAAAGAAGTAGAACTAAAATAAACAAAGCAGGCTTAATATATCTAAATTATCTGTTTGATACAAGTGAAAAAAGATAAATTACATAGCAATAACTAAAAGTTACCAAAATTTATTAAGTAAGAGAAAAAAAGCAGAGTAGTTTAAAATAATAGAACTAGAAATGCTTAGTAGACCAAAAGGCAAAGAAGTCAAAAGACATTTTAGAACAAATAGATAAAATACCCAAGTAATACAAATAAAATAAAAGGATATTTTAAAAAATAAAAGAAAAAAAGAATAAATAGCATATAGTGCATAAAATTATCAACAGTTAGAAAAGATAATTAAAAAGAAAAAGATGAAAATATTAGTAGAATATTGGCAAATGCAGAATAAAGAAAGTGAACTAGCTATCAAAATTAACAAATATGAGGGTTGTATAAGAAAAAATGAATATTTAAAAGATAGCTGCTAGCAGTAAATAAGAATAAATAACAGAATCAATATGATTCCAGATGCATTAATAGAAAATGGCAGCAACAAGATCAAAATAGCAATAAATTAATAGCAGAAACAATAAAGATAACAAACTAGTAATTGGAGAACAGAAACTCAAGAGACTAAGAATAATAAAAAAGTTAAAAGTAGAGGTGATTAAATAACAAAATTTAAAAAAGAACATTAGTCAAGAAATAATAGAAGTTTTAAGAAAGAATATAATGAGAAATAAGAACAAGTATATAATATATATAGACAAAACAGCAAACTTAAAAACTAAAGAAGATATAAGAATTAAAAATAGTATAAGTATAAGATAAATGCAAACAAATAAAATACAAGAATAGCCAGAAGAAGAGTTAGCAATAGGTTTAGAAGGATATCAAATATTACCAACAGCTGAGTTAGTAATAATATAGGTAGCAATTTTAATAATACCAAAGGAAAAGCAAATAGAATTATATACAGATAGCAATGCTGCAATAAAAAATATTAGTAGAGATTTAGAACAAGTAGACAAAAATAAAACTCTCCAGAAAAAGAATGCAATATAGGTAATGAAAATTAAAGATTTTATTATAATGAAAAACATTCAGATAAAATTTTTTAAAATTAAAAGCTACAGTAAAGATAAATAAAATAATAAAGTTGATAGTTTAGCAAAGAAAGATGCAACAAGTAAAAAAATAATACAGGCAGAAGAAGTCAGTTGTGAAAAGATAAAGTACTAACTAGAGTAAGAAAACAAATATACTGATATATCAACAAGACTGCTTTGCAAGTTAATAATGAATGCAAGTTTAGAAACAGAATAGAAAGAAATAAAAATAATTAAAGAACTAGAACCAGAATCAGAAATTATGATTTACAACTGGATATATTTTTGAAAAAGATTGCAGACAACTAAAGAAGTATATTGTACAACAAGAAGAAATAGTGTTATAAAAAGTATATTTATAAAATATATAATAGATAAACTTTTAATATTAGAAGAACTTAATAGAAGAAGACCAAATATATACACAATAACAGAATGTCAAGCATGTTAAGACAAGTTAAAAGAAATACATACACACTTGGTAGCATATAAGAAACAAAGAAATCTTTAAAAAGAATCCAGAAGTAACTATTACAACAGCCTAGAAGGAGTTAAAAAAAGAAAAAAAAGTTTGAGTTCTTCTATATGTTTTATATATAATGCTTTTTGAAAAAACAGAAGCAAAAGAAGTAAAAATAAGAAAAATACTAATTAAAAGTCTTATTCTAAAAGAAATACAGAACAGACTAAAACAGCTTTTAAGTACAAGATTGAGGTAGCAGTTTATGAACATAATAGCAAGAACAGCCTGAGATACATTTTACAAACAAGTATAAAAAATCTAATATAAAAAAATTAATAAATAAAAAAAATAAAAGAATAATAAATAAAATAAAAAGAAGAAAAGAGAAAGAGAAGAAAACATTAAGAAACAAAGAAAAATCAAATTAGTAAAAAAGAAAAAAAAGAAAAAAGAAAGTAAAAGAAAAAGGAAAACAAATTGAAAAAAAGCACAGAAGACAATTTTAGAGCTTGTTATGAAAGAAATAAGACACTTTTATTATAGACTTTAAGCAGTCAAATAAGCAGCTTACTTCTGTTTAAAATAATACAATAGGTTGCACTTAGGTACCATTAGAGTGGCTGAGTAATGCTAGACTTAGATGTTAAGAATATTTATATAATTGCAAATGTAATTTCAAAATCTTAATAAAATATTAACATGATTGCTTAAAGAAAAAAAATATATATATATATTTGGTCTATAAGTAACCTACTTTCTTTTTTCTTATTATTTAAAAATAAATACTGCAAAAAAGTAATTTATTTTTTTAAATATTATTATATCAAATTTTATTTATATATTTTAATATTTAAAAAAATAGATTAGAGCCAAAAAAATATAAAAATACAAACAAATTTGTTTGTGTTAACTTATAATTTAAGAAATAATATAATTATTACATCAACTATAATTTTTTTAATTTTATTATTTTACTTAAAAGTAATATATTTATTACTTTAATACAAAAAAAATTATAATAATATACTAATGACTGCTGTGCCAAGTTTTTTATTGGTTAAATATAAAGGTTACAGAAGCTATCTATTTCTTAAACTGTTTTTCAGACAAATTTGCCTGGATTTTTAGATTAAATTTAGTATTTTTTAAATAACATAATAAATTATTAATAATATAGGTACAGTTTATTTATAAAATATTTTATTGAAAATATATTTTACAAACTTTATTAGAAAATTTTTTTAAAATTAATAAAAAACTTTTAAGCAATAAAAATTTAAAGATTTTGTTTAAAAATTTTTATTATAAAAAATTTTTTTAAATTTTTTAAGATTTTATATATTTCTAAAACTAAAAAAAAAATTTCATTTTTAATACAAATCAAAATTTTTAAGTAAATTAAGAGTAGAAAATACTATATTAAAATTATATATAAACTTAATGGTAAAATTTTTTTTATATTTAATTTTATAAAAAATTATATTAAATAACATTGGTCAAAATTTTTTAATATAAAAGACTAATATAAGGAAGATAGTTAGATGAAATGTTAGAAAACAAATATTCAATATCATATAGAAGAAATTATAAAATTAATAAAATCAACAAACTATTGATTTAAAATTATAAGATGATATAATAATGTTATACTAATATTTAAAATTTAAACTAAAATAAAGATAATATAAAATGATTAATATAGTTATCAATAAGTATTAAGTAATGCTCACAGATAGCTATATGATTATATAAATTATAAGAAGATATTAAAATATATAATATAGTTAATAAAATATAAATCTAACAAGACTAATATAAATAATATTTAAAAAGATAATCAATATATAATAATATAAAATTATAAATAATATAAAACAAATATATAAAGTATTATTATATAAGATTAATATTAAAAAAATAGCTTATGATTATTAAATTCAACAAAACTCATTAACTGATAGTCTAAAGATTTAATAAATATTAAGACAATATATAAACAAATAACAAACTTTTAAAATATATATATAAACTAAAATGATATTTAGTATATTAATAATAATATATACTGATAAAATAACAATATAAAAAATTTTTCATGATAATATACTAATATATAAAATTTTATTATATAGCTGAAATATTTTTAAGATATACTAATGAGTAATTTAGTTTACAAATTTCATTAACTAATTGCCTGATAATATATATAAATAACAAGAAGATATTTATATAATTATAAAGTTCTAAATATATTTATAAAACTAAAACAAAAAGGTGTAGTGACCTAGTGAAGTAGTCAGGTTGTCAACCTCCCAAGTGGTAAGTTGGGTGTTCAAATCTCATTAATGGCGAAAATTTGGATAATTACCTATGTAATATTCATATTATAATAACTGTTACTAACAATTAAATTAGGATACCTGTAATGGCAGTTGCACCAGTATGACTGGCAGGTCATAGGGCATCTGTGCAATGTTGGAGTTGCACAGAGAAATGCAAACCAACAAATCAGGCAGTGCAAACACTAGATAAGTTCTTGTGGCTATGTAAATCTATTGAAATTGGATAACAAGAAGTCTATTTGAAAAGACCCAAGTAGAGAGGTAGCTGAATCTTCAATGGCTCTACTGTAAAGGCTAGTACAGAGAAATGAATTCCAAGGTCTAGTACCCAGTCATAGTAGCCAGACAGGCAAAAACCTCCAGGTTGAGAGTCTCAAAGGTATTACCAACCAGCCACCAAAATGAACCAAAGAAAAAAGATATTGGGCTGACCCAATATACTGATAGACTGGTCATAGTCCTACATAAGCTATCTGAATTAGGAGTTTGGTAAC
>CAJVQA010008700.1:0-12734 GCA_910591915.1 Cetraspora pellucida
CAAAGAAAAAAAGAAAAAAGATAAAAAAGAAGAAGAAAAAAAAAAACAAAAAACATGAAGGCATTATTTTTACCTGTGTCAGGCTTTAAAAATTCTGTATAATACTAAATAAAGAATACCCCACATTTGTTTTATCTCCATATTATAATATATTTCATTTATCATGTGGAGAGAATGGTCAAAGTTTTTATTTTCCTCTTGAGTTTGACATATGTCATCCATTGTAGATTCGATACTTGTCTCGTGGTTTTCTCATGACTAATATTACTAATTTGGAAAGGTAAACAATGTCTATTCTTTGGAGAAGGTACACCAAATTTACCACTTTTTGGTAAAAATTCCAAAAGAAAAATCCAGTAATGAGAGTGGAAAGAAGAGCCAACTTGAAAAGGAGTTGTAAGAGTTATGCTATATAGAATATTATATTAAACCAAGTAATTATTTAGGCCTAAGCTCTTATAGCACTTGACAAAGCTCCAGAGCTTATCTACTACTTCTTTGCTTGGTAATACTCATGTTTTACCAAGGAACTTTGCTTATAAGGGTTTGAATCTTTTTCAGCTCTTTTCAATTACAACCAAACATGCAGTGAATAGCCTCCCTAGTTATCCAAAATAGAGTTTTGTTATATTTAAATATAATAACTATATAGTTTTCGTAGGTCAGA
The DNA here is from genome assembly GCA_910591915.1 of Cetraspora pellucida. Lineage (NCBI taxonomy): Eukaryota > Fungi > Glomeromycota > Glomeromycetes > Diversisporales > Gigasporaceae > Cetraspora > Cetraspora pellucida. The sequence goes on from CAJVQA010008700.1 coordinate 668, forward strand.
CTTTTGGAAAAAAGTTGGTGTGAGGGATTGTCAAAAAGAGTTGTCTCCTGATTATTATTACTTCTAAATACTGTTCTGTTTATATATTTATTTACTCATAATTTGTAATTTCTAAATATCATAATATTTGTCAATTAGTATCTACTCTTTCTTATATTTATACTCTATATTTTTCTATTTAACAAACCCTTATTAATTTTATTAACTTCTATAACATTCATCTTATTTTTCACAAAGTTATTACATACTAAAATGATCCATTTAACAACTTTGATAATCAATTTGCTTGTAATTATTAAATATTATTAATTAATAATTTTTATAATCTTATCTATACACTATTTATCAACTAATTTCTTATTAAATTTCTATTTAATGCTTTATTTGAACTATGTGTCAAGTTCCTATTATAATACTTTGAATATCTTAATATTATTTTTTAATAATAATTTACTATTGTATCTGATATCAACTAGAAAACTACATGACTTTACATTAATAATAATTAAAAAATTTCCAATTTTGTTCACAACTTTCACTTATCTATTCTAAAAACTTTTTGAGTTAAAATTCTTACAGATGAACTTTCTGTTTTTTATATATTTCATAAATGTAACTCTTCTTACTCTTTTACTTGTCACTAATGTAACTAAACCAGTTCTTAATTCATTAAGCTATCTGTTCTTCAACTTAACAATTTATTATTTAATCTCTTAAATACAACAGCTCTTAATATGTTTGCTAATCTTATCTCTAATCTGTATAAAAAAATCTTATACTTAACAGTTTTAAATTACATAACTTTTTACATATACCTTCTCTTATCTTTGCTCTATCTGGTCTAGTTCTTATTGACCTTATTTTTACTATTCACAATACTTATATTCCTTATTGTATTATTACTTCTTTTTTTATTAAGTTTCTTCTTTACTTAAACCAACAAATATATAAATAAATATGAATTCTATACTGTATTTTATGCTTTGCATAGCCTTAAATTACATCTTTTACTAACTTATTTCATAGTTTTTCTTCTAGTCTACCCTTACCTTCTATTTCAATACCACAAATTATTATTAAACTTGACCTTTGAACTATCCAATAGATTAAATATCATATATCTCCTTATATTATTACTCAAATCCAAATCTAGGTGAGCCTTGACTGCTCTTGTAGGTTTAAGTTACAGATTATATGTCTGAGTCTTTATTCTTCATATGTAATTTAAAAGCAAGCTTTTCTTTGTAAAAACTTCAATTGAATTTTAATAAAGTTAAAAGCATAACCTCACCTTTAAAAATAAAAAATAAAAATAAAAATTACATGCAAGAATAAAAACCCAGACCAGTTTATCTGTAATCTAAACAAAGAAAATCAATTTTTATGTTACAAACTTATAAGAAAATGCAGCTTTAAAGAACTATATCGCAACATTTTATTATTACAACCACTTTTGTATTTTAAATAAAAATTGATTTTATCATATTCTAAAAAAATTGTCAATTTCGTTCCTTTTTTAGCACCTAGCACATATGATCACCAGATTTTAATTGAATGTTATTGTAAAAAAATAGTAACGTGATCACTAGCCGATGTTCACCCTACCCTTAAACAACTGTATGTAAAATTGAGCATTTTTATTTAAAAGATTGTCTTAATAAAATATTGATTTATTGACATTTTTTAAAACATCCGAATTTCAACTTTATCTCAACCATCCTGTATATAATATTAGTTAAAGTACGTACAAAGTAATTCATATCGGCAGATCTGTGGTTCTGCCGATATGTTAAAATTTGCGCTATTTTTCGTCGCAAATTATACAAGTTTCTAATTACTCAATTAATTAAAAAAAAAAATCCAATTTTATGATATGCGCAGATAAAAATTATGAAATTTAAGCAATGCATATAAGGATAATGGGATCACAAAATTGTAGTACAATATTGCAAATGAATTGCAATATTGAAAATAAAAAGCAGGTTTGGCATCTATTATTTATTTTGCATGAGAGAAATCTTTTAATGTCGTGTCAGTGAATCAAAAAAACCTTTAATAAAACTTCTTGATACTGGATTTTTTATTACAGCATTGTAACAAGACTTGATATTTTAGATAATCGGAGTTTAGTGAGTTTTCTCCTATGTTGTGTCAACAGTAACCTAGTAACCTGTACCGCCATTGATCGTCCACTTACGCGGCCGATAGATGGCAGTACAGATTGCCGTTAACACAACCTAGGAGAAACTCCGCTAAGCCAGAATATGATTAATTAATTCCTGCATTCTTACATAATTTATCAAGAATTCTTACAAGCATCAGTCAACTTTCAAAGAAAGAATAGTAAACTAAGAATTACTTCCCCTTTTGAATTATATTACTTCCAAACTGAAATTAACATGCGACTTATAAATTTATTTTTCGGATGAAAACTTTGATAGTGTATAGAGTTCCTATCCAGATCTGAATTTATTCGGATATCCGTTTTACTATTGATATCCGAATAATGATCCGAATATTTGTCGGATTATCCATAGCATATGGATATCCGGATAAATTCAGATATGGATAAATGGATGGCGGATTTATCCAGATTGGAACTCTAATAGTGTATGAACATTCGGTTCCTACAAATACATAAAAACAGTGCGTGTGGATAACCCGATTTAAAGAATCTGTAAATGATGCACAACTAAATTAGACCTTAAAATACTGCAAAATAAAAAGTCACAAAAGTGGTTTTTTCCGAATGTATTGTTTAAGTAAGGACCCGAAATAATACTGGACATTCTTACAAGTATTAACTGTATTTGTTGAAGAATTGAATGATGCTAGTTGGAATGAGCATTACAAAGCATTATATGATTGATATGCATAATATGCATCGATCCCGAAATGAAAATCCAGACACATCTGGCATTAAAAAGATGTGTACTCATTTTACGGTATTATTTTATTCTACATTATTTCTGTTTCTAGTATTTGTCAAATGTGTGGAAAATAACGAACAAAATAATGAAAAGTAACAGAACCATTAATCAAGTGATAAAAGAAAAAATATTGCCAATAAAGTCAATGAAAATAATAATCAAGTCAACAATGTAGTGATAAAATTAATTATAGACCAATTATTTACCTAATTCCAATAATTCCAATTGCCATCACTCCCCTATCGATATTCAAGAAATTTTGTACAAAGGCTTAAATCTTAAAAATTTTTTTAAAAAAAAGATGCTTAAATTGAACGCTGTATACTTCTCAGCGTAATTTTAAAGTGTAGATGGGTTATTATTAGGAGGAATTTCCTGTATAACAATTGAAAATCATCTGTGTACCATTCGACTTCTCTCATTGAATGCAAAAGTCCAATTGTATAGTCACAAAATATAATCGAAAAATATGATGAACACGTGTGGTAATTAGATACCTCATAAAGCAGTGGTCGAATTCGAGTGACTTTTATTTCTCTCAGCAAGAATAATCGAATCCGATCGTTTACTTCGGAGGATAATTCGTCAAAGTACCTCTCTCCCCTTTAAAATTTAAATTTTTCATACAAGATATACCTTGCCGTTATTGTTCCAGAACGGTTGCCATAGCACTATCTTGGCGTCAGGGAGCTATAAGTTTTTGGAATCATGCAGATTTTCTGTCGGTCAATTTTGATCACGTGCTCGTAATATATCTTACTATCTCTATGTCTTAAGTCAGACTCCGAACATATATATTTTTTTAAATGCACTTAATACTAAAATAGAATAAACAGTGTCGAATGGGGTCGATCTAGCCATTATTGTTAAGTTACGTGCAGCATTACCATTACATTGGAATTGCAGGTTGTAATTCATTTTATGTTAATTAATATACACACTAGCCAGCCGAATTATCAAGTTTATCAAGAGGTTTCGGCAACTGATGCATATATTTGAAATTTAAGACAAAGTTGCAATATGTATCTTGTTTATCTGTATACGTGATAAGAACAATCTTTTAAAAATTCCACAGGAGGAATAAAAATGATTGGAGATAATTGTAGTTTGGCATAACTCCGAAGGCGGGAGACAATTATTACTTTTTTACTTTATTAGAATCCTTTCAAGATGGCAAAGTAAATATCTTATCATTATGCATAATTGTTTATGACATCTGACTTTATATAGAGTTAGAGAAAGCTAAACGGAATCATATGCATTATTTACAAATAAACAAAATTCATGTAACGACATCCCGATATAAAAAAATAGCCAAAGTACTGGCTTTTTGCGAAATTCATATAAAAAGCACATAAAATTTTAAAATAAAATTCCGAACTTTCAATAAAATCTTTATATGCTAACTACTGTATTTTATTCAAAATTTAAATAAAAATAAATTTTATTAGTGTTTGATTAAAAACTTCAAAATTAAAAATTAAAAATGCCAGTTCATGCGTGTAACATTCCAAATAATTACTGGTTTATTAATAATATTATTATATACTAGCATATATTCATTCTATCTTATCATACGTGATAATAAATATCTTAATTTCTGACTCTAATTATATACCTTTCTAATATACAGATACTTAGTATAGAAGTTGATATTTAAGAGGTCGCGTGGTCAATGCTGCTAACATAGTACTGTTGATAATAGGGATGTTGACAACTGGGAAGGTGATTTAATACAACTTTTGCCAATGTAAATTGTGATTTAATTTGATTTTCCTTCAGATGATATAATACTGACTATACGTAAATCAATTTTTTTTTTATATAAACCTCCTGTTTTTTTACCCTTATATTTTTGATTTCGATAAATAAACTTTGATTTCACAATCAAAATATAAAAAAGAAACCAAAAACGAAAGACTACCAAAAAAAAATATTAAAGTATAAACAGCTAGGAATAGTTCCATTTATTGTTTTCTTTAAAAACAAAAAAAAAAAATTCTATACTTTCTTTTATTTCATACTTTGCCTCCTTTTCTGGTCAGCATATTTGTTCGAAAAATGAAAATAAATGAACGCAAGTTGGAAGCTTGCAAGGCTTGTCGTCGCCGTAAACGAAAATGTCATGAAGGCATAAAAGGAAAGGAGTCATGTCGTTACTGCGCTGGGAAGGGGAATAATTATTGTTCTTACGTATCCGAAAACACAGAAAACCATCTAATCGAAGCCATGAAAAGTAAGTGCAACCTTTTCCATTTATTTAATACGGCATCCTTAGTTGGTTAAATGGATTTTTGGATTGCAAATTATACTCCTATATAAGCTTTCGCTGATTAAATGGGTTGTTTTGATTGAAAAAAAAAATTACATTCCTATGAGCACTGTCAAACAAAATATATTGAAAATTCAGTTTTTAGCAATAATATGTGATTATTTTTCTAGAAAAAATTACGTCAATCTTTTGACATGACAAATGTTTTATCGAAAGTGTATGATACACTAGAAAAGAATGTACGAACCTGCACGCGAACGAATGATCTGATTATAAGTAGTCACGACTTAGGTCATGTAACCATTCTTTTGTCCAGCAGCATTCGTATGAATTTTGTTTATCACATATAACTAGTACCGCACAGTATAGGAGCACTATTAAATCCTTGTATAGTACTTAATTGTATTTAAATTACTTCGCTATTGTGAATAACAGTTTAGTATATCATGCATATATAATACTTATACCAATTTGAAACTTACGTTATTCTATTATAAGTATTCAATATGAAGCTTACGTTTCCATATCATATTCATATTCAATATAGCTTCATCAACTTCTCCCAGTACGACTGAAACGACATCAAGTACAAATCTAATAGAAGATTTATTAGAAGGTAAAATTAGAAATTATCATTAAATACGTATGCACCATGATGGCATACACGTGACATGCAATAACATTAATTAAATAGTATGTATGATATTGATATATAATGTATATTTATTGATACATAATCTAGACCATCAATCTCTGAATAAAGATATCACAGATGCGGACGTGTTACAAGGTTAAAACCAAAAATCACACCTTTGATAACATGATGTGTTCGCTTATCTTGATACTCACTTTCTTAATTTGAAATCCAGGTCATCAAGTTAACAGCTCTTACGAGGCAACTACGTCACAAGGTAAAAATTAAGAATGTCAATTTTAAATTTCTCATAATTTCGTGAGTCTTAAAACTAGTTATTGTCTATTTGATAACAATTGAAAACTGCTACACATAATAATACTATGAAACTAATCGTAATACCAATTATATAAAATAAATAAAATAATTGTCATTAATGATAATAGAATAACCAAAGTTCCGATCTTTATTCTTTAATATTAATTCTAGGATGTCAAAGTATCGTGCCTTCACAAACAATTACACCGATTTCGCAAGGTATAAATTATATTGATATGATGATATAAATGCATTGCTCACCTTAATGTTAAATTTTATATTTCCAACGCTCAAAATAGGACAATACCTTCCCAACACGCTCATGTCAGGTAAGACAAGAAATTAGGGTTGTTGTCTGAATCACGTCTGCATGCAATTTTTTGTATAAATTTTAATATTACATATACAGAATATCAAAATTCACAATTGTCACAAATAAGTACGAATACACTTCAAGGTAGTCTTAGGAAATTTGTTTTTTATTAAAATATAACTTACTCATCTTAGATTTTTTCATTACACGACATAGATCTCCAATTTCAGGATAGTGATCCATGTATATCATCGCGAACACAGCAATCATATCAATCATTAGGTTTAAAAGAAAACATTTATAGTTGATTATTAAACTAATATTCAATTTACTGATTAATTCTATTATATAATAATAATGCAGAATATCAACATTCACAATTATCAGCGCAAATAAACGCGAATGCATTACAAGGTAGAAATAAGAAATTAATAAAACATTTGTAATAATATGAATGTGTTTTTCTTACCTTAAATCTTATCATTTCTATTCCTAATACGTGATATAGACTATCAAGTCAATAGCCCATATTTGGGTTCGCAACCATTGTCAGGTAAGAAATTATAATTATCATTAATTAAATCAACGATTAATGGTCAGAACTATCTAACACATGATCTTTCGTGAAACCTTGCTAGTTACGATTGTTAATAACATAAATTTGGGATACCAAAATCCAAATATAAATATATTGCAAGGTATAAATAAGAAAATTAATTAACATTATTTACAAGTATTTATGATATACCTGTTACTCAAAGCGAAACCCTACCCAAAATAGTTTCGGCTTAATTTCGGATTAGTATTTTAAAAACTAGTTTCGAAAAATCGAAACCAAATCGAAACCAAAAATTTGAAATTCTGAAAGGCCGAGATTTTAAGAAAATCTTTGGGTAACAGGCATAAATTATGGGTAAATGCGCTTGCATACCTTGGACCTTATGCTTTTTCACTCCTAATATGCAATATTCTATAGATCCTCAATCTCAATCTGAAGTAAATAACCAATATACGGGCTCACAAACACAATTCCAACAATTATCGTCAGGTGAGATAGGAAATTATACTTAATGATTCTGACGTTACGATCAAACTATCACATGCGGTGTTGCAAATTGGACTAGGTCTAATTAAATTTGATTGGAACGATGAATCAATGGAACTTGAACCAAATTCAAATTGGTCTATATTCAAATCAAAAAAATTTTGTTACTGTTTACACTAAAAAAATATTTTTTGAATTGAGCAACAAATTTATGAAATTTTAAAATAATTACAATTTGTGATAAATTAGACCAGTCAGAATGATAAAATTAGTTTAAGTACATCCTAATTAATTGAGGTTAGATCAATTGATGGCCAATTTACAGAATGCCTACTTATTATCGTCGGCATTATACCAGCATTTGTCAGCAATCGACCAGTCGGCTAGCTGAATGTTTACCGAAAGTCAATTCAGGATGCAGATTTCTTGCCAAAGAGTAAACATTCTATATATTTGTCAATAAATAGAATTTAATTGGATGAATTTACACTGATTTTACCATTTTGACTGTTAGATAGTTGTTGAGAAATTTAATCGAAAATTTCAATTACTGAATATAAGCATGTGATATGATATTTTGATATGATCCACTTATAACGGCAATTGAATTAATAGATTATCTCTTGGGTCCAATCCAATTAGGCAATAAAGCCTTTTTTAACGTTCAACACTGATCACATGCGATTTTTTGTACGTAATCTTACAAGTATCTGAGTATATACCGATACGTTTAATTAAATCCAGATTATCAAAATTCACAAATAAATACAAATACATTACAAGGTGTATACATACGTATAAGAAAATCAATCATATATTACTACATTTGAACGCAAATATGTTGATTACCTTAAATTTTATTCCTAACATTAATACAGATTATCAGTCTCACGCAAATAACTCATTAAATAATTCATACACTACTTCACAAGCACAATTTCAACAACCATCCGGTAAGATAGGAAATCACGTTTAATCGAATCAGTGTCTAATCGAAGCTTATCATTTGAGATTTTTTAATTTTTAATTTATTATATATAGATTACCAAAACCCGCCAATAAGTATAAATGCATTACAAGGTAGAATAAAAGAATTAATTCTTATGATATAATAATATAAATATTCTTTCTTACCTTAGTATTTTTGATTCTTAACATTATATAAACACAGGATATCAAAATCAACGGCTGTTGGTACAAATAAATACAAATGTACCACAAGGTAAAAATCAACAAAAAATCGATTAAAATAGACTTGAATTTTATAGTAATATAGTGTGTTTACTTACTTTAAATCTTATTTATTCATATAGACTACATCAATATCCCACAAATAACCTTACAAATACAATTTTATCGACCACCATATCAGTCATTAGGTATAATAAGAAATCAACTTTAGTAAAATCAACATGTTTGAACTATAGCATGAAATGTTTTCGAAACATAATATTGATTTTTTTTTTAACGTTGTATACCGATAAATCCAGAGCATCAAAATCAACAATTGTCTGCGGAATTAGGTGCTAACACATTACAAAGAGAATTTGCAGAGTTAAATGCTAATATATTACAAGGTGAGTAAGATAATATTCATTATCCTTGAATATATTTTTGTATAAGTGAGTTAACTTACCTTCCTACAAAATGTGTGGTATATCACCAATGTCCAGCTAATAGTACATATATGGATTCGCAAACACAATTCCACCATCCATTTACGTTAGGACAATCGTTAGGTAAGTTCATCATTATCGGAACTATCACGTACATTTATATATATAAACCGTTATTACATATTATAGTTGAGATTAGAGATGTTCTTTTGCGCGAGATCTATAATTGGTTTATTTGTAGGAATACACAATTTAGTGGGCAACTATTTCGTCTATAGCCATTTCGCTGATAAAGTTGGCCGATTTAAACTAGTGTTGGTTATATTGGCTAGAAATAAATAATCGGCGAAATGTTTATCAGCGATTCATTTGTGAGTGAGTGTCCGCGAAAAAATTGTTGGAGGAACGATATACATTACCTGTTGACACTGTTTCTAGTAATAAATTGGCTAATACTGTTATATAAAAAGGATATTGTTCTGATAATGATAATTTTATTAATTTCATCGGTGCAAATATGACGTCATCACGCGCGAAGGCAAATTTCTAGCTAGAATTCATTATACACAATGGGATTTTACTATTGACCACCATACTGGTTCTAGCATAAAATGGAAGCTAATACTTACTGTTTCCGTTCTATATAGGTCAACAACAGACAACCTCTCAATTTCCGATAAACACATTACAACAAGTAATGGGCACTAATATATCAGAGGATACAAATGTGTCAGGAGGTAAGTCAGTTTACACGGCACCACAAAATTAAGGCTCATCGTTGACTCCTATTAAGGCACATCGTGACTCCTCAATTAAATGGTTTAATGTACGCCGTCGTTCAATTAAGCACCTAACTTTGTCAGATATAATTGTTTTGATATTCGATACTAAATTTCGTTATATATTTTTAGATGGATGAACTTTGACGTCAAAAAAATGTTATATTATTGTGGTTCCTGTTATCTCAAGACCTTTTGTCGTTATTCACAAGCATTTGCTCAATAATATCATATCCTATAATTTTTTTCAAATATTCCAATGAAGCTTATATTGTATTTTCGCATAAGATTTTTAGTTTTCGAATTATGTCATTATGATTTGATTCTAAGTTTTTAATATAAATTTTTTATGTTTTTTTTTTTTTTATGCCTGATTTGTAATAAAAAGATTCACTTTTTTGGGGGGGGATATGACTATAAATAAAGAATACCGCCGATGATTTGGGAATATTTAAAAGTAAATTTACATAATAAAGTATAAATATAAATTACGCGAAGCGTGTTATAAATATTTCCCGATTCGGTTGTACGACAAAATTTTAATGAAGGTACAAATTTGGAAATATCAAAATTCTACATGGAATTTCCCTGTACACATTTAAAGATTAAATAACAAGAACGTGTACGATATATTTACACTGGTGTTACTTAACGTAATATAAAATCAACTTTATTCATAGCAACAATAAAATCACATCAAATGATGCAATTCTCGCAATTAACAAATGTCATCGCGAAGCTAAAAATAAGAGTTTTACGATGTTGTATTCATAAATACAGGTTTTGATTCTTTGTTCGTTGCAACTTGTGAAAAGTATCGTTATATTGTTTGCTTTGGTTTTTATGGAAAATTATGTTTAAGAAACAAAATAATTTCATGTGAAATTTACACTTTCACTAATCCTAACTCTAATGATAATGATAATAAATTTATGACCATTTATATTGGTTTTAATTATCCAAGTTGATTTTTGTTTAACATATCGTAATACGTACTAATGAAATGATCGACAAATCTAAAGGGGGTATGATTTTGATTGGGTAAAAAAATTTTTTTTATGATTTTTATATTAAGTGATATTATTTACCCCTATATCTGAGGCTCAAAGAGAGGGAGGTTATGTTAAACATAGTTTTAACTTGATGTGGCCTATATATTACAGAAAACTATCACTGCCGGTGATAATTCAGCGACTGCATCTTTTCTTTTGAAGAAATTTGTTTAAAAAAATTTTATATAAAAAATATTATTTAAAGGATTTTATTTTTTATCGCCATAGTGATGTGTCGCTACTCATCTGAGGCTTAGTTGTCGTACAGGGACACGGAAATTTTTTGAAAGAAACTTTTAATGTGTAATTTCGAAATTTTTTGGATACAAATTTTATGTGATCATATAATGATTGGCTGTTAATTGGTTTAAACATGTGATTTCTGCCAATTCTATTATAGTTGAAATTTTTAAGAATATTTCCGTGTCCCTGTTGTCTCAATTTTGACAGGGCACAGGATCGATTTGCTTTTACGTGATTCTCGAAGAACAAATGAGGTGAGTCAATAGAAACGCACCATATCGTTTTTAATGATTTCTTTTTGAATTTTAAACAAAAATAACTTAGCAAAAACTTAATCAAATTTAATAAAAATTTTTAAATAAATTCTATAAGTTCTTAGAATTGGTATAAATTTTTTTTTTACTAAATTTGATAAATTCGTTGTTGAGTTATCTTTGTTTAAAGTTTTAAAAAAATTTACTTAGAAAAAATATGGTGCGTTTCTATTGACTCACCCCCAAATGTTGTTAAGTTATAAACTTCTTTATATTTGAGCTAGTGTTTAGGCTAAAGTTAGGAAGAATTATAGCATAGCAAAATTGTACAAGGAAATTTTTTTGTTAGGACGGTTTACTAGACTAAATTTTGAGGTAAATGCAATTTTTGCAAAGCGAACGTTTGTTTTGAATTCTTTACGTTACACCTGATCCGATCTTTGATTGGCTGATAGACGTCTGACTAGTGTTGTTAGGCGAAACTATTTTTGGTAAATGGCGAAAGTCGAAACTGGCGAAACGTCGAAACTCTGGCGAAACTCCCAGTAAAGCTAAAACCCTTGGAGAAAGTTAAACACAGCGTCGATTAAATCCTCTAAGATTTTGGAAAG
>CAJVQA010008701.1:0-12731 GCA_910591915.1 Cetraspora pellucida
TTGTTATGGCTAAAGCTTGTTTCTGGAGATAAGATGTTTTGAGTTCTGATTTTTTCTCTATACTCTTTGGCTTCTTTTAATTGCTGTCTGATCTTGATTGAAGCTTTCAGTTTTTTGCAGTCTCTCTTGAAATGACCCTCCTTTTTACAGTAAAAACAGATTTTTGGTGCTTCCTTCTATTTGGTTGTTATTTTGTGATTACCAATATGGGTACTTCGAGGTATTCTAGTTGGTATCTCAGAGTCCTCTGTAGTTTTAAATGTAACTAATCATTGGTCTGAACAAACTGTAATATCTTCATAAAGTAGAGGCTTAATTGATGCGATTTGTCCTATATTTCAGAAAGCCTCAAGGACTTGGTGGCTGATCATTTTGGTGTCTTCCATAGGCATATTTCTAAGTTTAATTGTAAGAAAAGATCGATTTAGGTTGATTGGAATGTACCCAAAAAGAGCTTGTTTAAAGAAGGAGATTCCATTAGCTGCATAAAGCTGAACTGCTTCTTTATTTTTAAGAACCACTTCAAAAAATAACCGTTTTTCTCTTGACATATGTAGTTTGGCAGCTACAAGATCTTCACCCAAACTAGCAGCTAGAGCTGTAATTATGTCATTAGTAGAAATGTTGTTTAAGCTTTGGATGTTTAGTATAAGAGCATTTTCATTTTTAAAGCGTATTTTTTGGCTAGGAGAGGAGTTTGTGAAAATAGCTTTTCCTTTCTTAAGTCTTGTAAATAGCTCAGACCATTGTTTTGGTCTTGTACTATTATTTGTTGTATTTTTGTTTAGTGTATCCTTTTTTTCATGATTTTCTGAAGATGTAATTGGTTGCTGACTGGTGGGGTTCTCATGGTTGATTGCTGTACTGGTGCTCATGTGTTTTTGTTTATCAAATTTTGACACGTTCTTTTGGTTGTTTGGCTCAAGCACATGCTCCTGGTTTGGTGTGTTTTTCTTTTTGTTTTTTTGTTCATTGTTGTTTTCTCTGTGTTTATTATTATTATTATTTTTTTTAGCTTCTAGTTCATTTTCTGTTTGACTGGCCCAGTCTGAGCTAGTTTCATTTGTTGCTATAGTTGTTTCCATATTTGTGTCCTGTTGGAAGTTTGTGATGTTGCTTATTTTCAAAGCTGTGATATTTTCTTTATTTTCTTTGTTTTCTTCAACTTTCAAAAGTTTAAAGACTCTTTTCTTGCCTGTTTCTGTTCTGACCTTCTTGTATGGAAGTTTGCATATGTTTGCTGATAATAGTTTGCACTTTTTGGGAGTTATGTATCTTCCTTTGCTTGAGTTTAAAAAGTGAACTGTTTTGTTTGAATATGGAATTTTGTATTTCTATAAGTTCTGGTAGTGAACTGGAAAGAGTTTTTTTTATTTCTAATTTTTATGTTTAAATTAGCCCTGATATAATGAAACTACTAATAAGTTTTGATATAATGAAGCAAAACCTCCAGTTTCAGAGCTTCATTATATTGAGGTTATACTGTAACAAAATGCATTTTTGTATAAATTTGGTCATCTTTGTGCCAAGGTCTTGAGTACAGGTAGCTTTTTATTTATATATTTAATTAATGTTGCTAATTTTCTGTTTTTCTTTATACTTGTACATTTTGTTCTGCTTTGATCCTTTATATTTTCTGAATTGGTTCTGTTTTTTGAATTGCCAATGCGAATCTTCATTCTGCTCTAACCTTAAGTTCTAGTACATTTTTGATAAAATTTCTTGACAGGCTTTTGATCACTAAATTCTCCCAGCAAAGTAAAACATTTGAATTTGAAGGTAGTATTTCTATTATTCTATCTGAATTATCTATTTTACCCCTCTCTTTTTTTAATTTATCTGCTCTATCATTTCATTTGTTACAACTATGCCCTTTTATTTTAACCAAGTCTAATTCTAATTTCTTTAACCTAAGCAACTCTAGTATACTTCTCTTAAAATTATAGTTCTTTTTTTTAATCCAATGTTTGCTTAACTTTAGCTTTTTTTCTTTATTGAGGCCTGCTATTGCTGCTGCACTATTAGTGTAAATCTTGACTTTTTTCTTTCTTGGTGTTATTAGTAGTACATACCAAATTGCAAGTAATTCTGATTTTGTTGACAAAGGCTAATTTCATGCACTAATTGTACCTTCATTAATTACTTTTTCTTCTTTACTGTCTACTTGCATCTACCCTACTCCCATGCGATCACTCTCTACTGAACTTTCTGTTAATGTCTTCTTGAGTGATCCATTTGTATAGAAAATCAACTTCTCATTGCTTTCTAGTTTGTTTTTTTTTTATTTTTACAAACAAGCTCTTCTTTAAGTACTTGACTAAGCCATTGTTTTTTTATAAGCTCTATGTCTAAATCTTTATATATTATTTCTTTAACTGAGCTTTCATGTTTGCTTGGTTTGGTTTAATTGTTATATTCTTAACCTCTTATCATTTCTTGCTCTACTTCGAGTTTAGGCACTTTTTTTTTACTAATAAGTCTTGACAGAGAGCCTTGGATATCTTCTCTATTATTTCACCTTTTACAACTTTTTTGTTCTCCAATTTGATCTAAGTTGCAACCATCACATTTTTCCAAAAACTGGCCTATTTTGTTTTCTTGTAGGTTTGTTTTTCAATGTTCAGTAAGCACCTTTTTGGGTGTATTTGCAATTATTTTTCTAATTATTAGGTTTTCTTTTTTTTTCATGGTAACTTTAGTACAATTCACTCTTTTTTTCTGTTATCATTTAAGCATCTGTCTAAAGTTGTCTGTAGTAATACCTCTTTATTTCCTTCTGGTAATATAAATTCTGATTTGAGTTGTCTGCTGCTCTTGTCTTCTAGTATAGTTTCTTTAATTCTTTTAAACCAACTTGCTGGTCTTCCTTTGCTTGATTTTTTCCTCAGTAGTTTGAGCTGCTGCCATGAAATTATTCTATTACCTTCTTTATTAATAAGTTGGTTTACTGCAAATATATTGAGCTTTCTTAGTGCTGTAGCTACTTGTAATATAAACTTGTTCTCTAACATATCTGCAATTTTCAATTTCCAATCTGTTCTTTTTATACTTAAATTATTAAGGTCAAGGGTTATTCGTAACTCTTCAGCTCTAAGCATTGACTAACATGCTAAATTGTTTTTTCATAATCTGCTGCATACTTTCACTAAGTTTTTCTGTCAGTTTGTCTCTGTTGCACTTAGAAGCAGCAGTCTCTGATTAATTCTAATTTTTGTTAGTTTTTCTTCAGAACTTGCTGAATTAATTCATGCATGCAGACTTGTGATTTGTTTAATTAGCAATTGATCCTATAACACATTGCAGTTGCCTAGATTTCTATGGATAATTATACTATTGCTTACTGTTCTTGCAATTCCCAAGTTATGTTTAGCTACTCCTATTATAGGCCCTTATATAGTATCTATTGCTCTTTTTGAAAGCTTTGATACTTGAAGCATATATACTAACTTTGGCACTATACACATATTGTTTATATATGATATCTGAGCATTTGTCATCTTTTTGGTATTGAACAGCCTTGCTGTAGAATGCAATAATTCTTTGGCTCTTGTTTTCACTTGGCCTTCATTAAGTTTATTATTAAGCCAAATTCCTAAAAACTTTGTTATTTTGGTTTTTTCTTCTTCACAAATCCACTCATTACTTAGTTTAACTCTTCTATTTTCTTTCAGTACATTTGGATTCATTATAATGAGTTTTGATTTCTTTCCATTTATCTGAATGTCATTTAGTTTAAAAAAATCTTCAGCAATTTGCAATGTATGCTCCATTTGCTCTTTATTACTTGCTATCCATGTTAATTTCATCTCTGTTACATAGTTTAACTTGTTGTCATTTGGGATTGATACTACTGTTGTATAACCTAGACCTACATCATTTTGTACTCTTTTCAATAATGGATCATAAAATATTCTCTATATTAATAATGAAAGTACCTCCCCTTGTTCAATTCTATTGTTAATTACAATTGCCTTTGTGTGTTCCCAGTGTGTAAAGCAATCAGTAATACTGAATCAAAAGCCTTTTTCATATTTTGTAGAACTAACCATAGCTCATTGTTGTTCTCTTTAGCATCCTTCATTAATGCATTTATAATATGCACTGGCTTCTTAGTTGAGTTTCCTGACAGCCCTGCAAAATTTGGTCCTTTGAATATATTTTTTTTCACAAAAAACCTTTGTTAATCTTTTGGTCAAAATTTTTATTGTACACTTCTGAAAAGTTTCTAAAAGTGCTATTGGTTTAACATTATCTAAATTATAATGCCAATCCATTTCTTTAGGAATTGGATATATCTGTGAAATCTTCCACTTGTTTGGAATTTTGTCTGTTTTGATACAAATTTTTGCAAAATTTCTGAAGATTTCCTGAGACTTAGATCCTGCTGCTTGAATTAGAATATATATAATGCCCAAAATTCCTGACACTGTTTTCTTTTTAAGGCCTATTAGCATTTTATTCCATTCTTTTTCTATGATATTTTGTTCCAAATCTTGGTACCATTCTTCTTTTATTATTTTTTTCAGTTTATATACTTTTGACTCAGTTTATATACTTTTGACCAATATCTTTACAGATCTCTTGGTTAAAATGCCTTGATCTAAACTGGTTTTGATAGTGTTTTTTTGCCTTTTTCAAAACTTCTGTTGATTCTATAATAGTTTCCTTTGTTCTTTTAACTTTTCTATCAATCTATCAATTTTAATTTTTTTTTGATGGTTTATCTAATAGACTTATTAACATTTTGCCTTGCTTTTCATTGATCATTTGGCATTATTTTTCTATGTTTTCTTTAATTTCTTTTCTTCTTTGGTTATCTAATTCACTGGCTCTTCTTGCACAAAGTATCTTTCACCAGCCTTTTAAATCCTTAATAAGTTCACAAGACCAACTTTCCTGTGCCAAATCTATGTATGTTCCATGTTTTTGATTAATAAAGATGATTTCTTTGTTTAGATCTTCTATGTAGTCTTTTAAGTAACCTAGTTTGATGTTTTTTCTTCCAATATTTATTCATCTTTCTAACTGGATGAGTGTTTTTCTCAATTGTACTTCTTTTGTTTTCTTTCTTTTATTGAATGCTGTATTTGCTATTCTCTTTTTTGAAAGACATTTGTATGCTATTGTAATAATGTTATTGCTAATTATGTCCCACCATTTATTTATGTTCTTCTCATTTCTAATGTTTTTGTTTACTTAGAAAAACCTCTTCATATCTTGAATACAAACTTTTTTTCCAATTGCTTATTGCTGCACTGTATGATGTAATCAAGTGATCCAACTCTATATTTACTATTACCACATTATAATCACTGTTTTTTTTCGCAACTAAGTGCTTTTTATTTATTTATTAAATGTTATAATACATATTTACAGTGGAGATTTAATATGTTTTAAAATGTTGCAGGCTCTAGCTTTTTTTGCTAAGGTTCTATTGCTTACTATTTTGTACAAAAGGTTGATTTTGTATTTTAACTTGTGTTTCATTATATTTGTAATTGCTTCTTGTAGTATCACTTTATCTCCCCATCTGGCTTGTGTATACCAATACCAGATTTTATACATTACTGTTATATGTAGCCATGTTGCTGCTTCTTAAAGTTCCTTGTTTTTTATATTAGTCATCTGAAGAATATTCTTGATTGAAGAGGGTGTCAGTCCATTTTCATAGAATTTCAGACACTTGTAGGCTGTTTCCTATATCTTTTTGCTTATTAGGCATTTGAGGACAAAGTGTTCAATTGTTTGGGTTTCATAGGGACAGTTTGGACAATCTCCTAGGTTCTCTTGGTTAAAGTATGCCAAATGGTAGCCTAGTGAAAGGGCTCTGTGTGCTAGCCTCCAGATGATCACTGTTTGTACAAATGTTTATTAGCTGAATTTCTGCTTCATAAAGACCAATTGCTAGTTCTTCTGTAATCCAAATATAATCAATTCTTGACCCTGAACCTTGACTTGACCATGGACTTCTTTTAATTCTGAATTAATTAATCTAAATGCATCTCTAAATTCTTGTCTTTCAAGCCATCCCAACAAAAAGTTTGGTTTTGGTTGTTTTTTTCTCAATTTTGTCAATCTATCTAAGTTAACATCTATTACATTGTTAAAATCACCCATAATCACCATTTGTGTTCTTTCAAGTCTCTTAATATACTTGTCTATAATTGTTTTTTTGAATTAGTCTTTGTTTTTCTTTGTTATTTGGTGGCAAGTAAGTCATTATAACTATAATCTCTAGCTGTTTAAACATAAAACTAGCTGAGATTATATACTTATTTATTCTGTCTATCTGCCCTAAGTGTTTTTCCTACTGATTGCTAATTAGCAAACCTACACCTGAACCTTTCTTTTTTCTGAACATGTGTTTGTTCAAAACTTTTGTATCCTTCTAAATTTCTTGTTAGAAAGAATCCCTCTTTAGCCATAATATATATATATATATTTTTATTATTAAAAAACACATCTAAGTATACATTTTATTTGTAGTTATTCAATTATTATAGGGTTATATATTTTGTGAAGATTACTTTATGAATCTTAGGATAGAATCTAATTTTCTATTTCTAGTTGGTAATTTTCTAGCTACAAGTGTATATAATAAGTTGATTTCATGCTTTATTTTAAGTTTTACTATATTAATTATTGTTTCTATAAGTATAGTTTTGCTGCTCCATCTAACTTGGGTATACCAGCACTATATTTCATATAAAGTGTTTATGTGAATCCAGATGGCTGCTTTCTTTTTATAAGCTGAAGTTATGTTAGTGACTTGAGAATATTATTTATTATGAAAGAGGTAGGTTTAGCTGCATATTTAAGAAATTTGTAAGTTGTTTTCCATATTTTCTTGCTAAGAAGGCACTTTAAGGCAAAGTGTTCCAGTGATTGAGTAGTATGTAGGCAGTTAGGGCAATCTTTCAGATTGCTTTGACTAACATGTATAAGCCAATATCCTAGAGGGAGTGCATGATGAGCAAGATGCTACATTATGTCCTTTTTCTTGTTAAGAACTTCTTTTATATTTAACTATTTGAATTGTTCTTTCTTGAAATTTATTGAGATGTTAAGACTTTTCAGAGCTTCTTTAATCTTGTATTGATTGCCTGATATGTTTCCTATTTTGATTTCTTCTAATTGCCATGTCCAGGTACTGTTGTTTTCTATTTTTTCTTTAAATCTTTTTCATGCATTTAAATAGGACTTTCATCTATCTGTCCAGCCTTTAGTTTTGAGTAGCATTTGTGTTAGTGCATTTAAAACTGAAATGTTTCTTTGCTATGGAGATCTGAGGTTATAGTGTCTCTTTCCACAGTAGCCCAAAATGTATTGCTTGATAATAGTTTAAGCCATGTTGAGAGTAGTCTAGCATCTAGCATATCAATGTTGTAGCCTAGTATTGTTATAGAGCTTTGATTATTATCAAGTATTTTAAATTCCAATTGACCTAAGAGTTCAACTCTTTTAGCATCAGATGTTATAGGTACTAGAATTGATTTGGTCTTGTTAATTTTAGTATTTGAGGCTTTCTCATATTTGTGTAAAATTTCTAAAGTTTTAGTCCAGTCTGATGGAGATCCAATTTCCAGAGAAATATTATCTGCATATGCTGCAATTTTGAATCTTGTGTTATTAACTGGGATTCCCTTAATATTCCTGTTGATTGTACTAATAAGTGGGTTTATAGCTAAGACATAGTGTAGTGGTGAGAGTAAATTACCCTGTCTAACTCCTCTTTCTACTCTAAAAGGTTCTGAGATATAGTCTAAATCAACTATTTGTGCACTTTGACTCATAAAAAGTGAACTTATCACCTTAATGAATTTTTGTCCAAAGTTCATTTTGTTAAGTGTAATCTGTAAAAAGCAATGGCTAATTCTATCAAAGGCTTTTTGCTGATCCAACAGCAACAACCAGTGTTGCTTTGATTGGTCATTTTGATTTCTTAGTATTACTAGTACATCTAGTGCTGCATTTGCAATAGATCTATTAGTGATAAAGGTCTGCTATGCTGGGCTAATAATTTTGTTGCATATAGGATTGATTCGGTTTGCAAGAAGCTTCATAAAGATTTTGGCATCTGAGTTTACTAGTGATATAGGCCTCCAGTTGTTTATATTAGAAGAGTCACCTGATTTTTGGGGGATTAGTGTGATGAGGCTTTTACTCTATGAGACTGGGAT
Source organism: Cetraspora pellucida (assembly GCA_910591915.1). NCBI lineage: Eukaryota > Fungi > Glomeromycota > Glomeromycetes > Diversisporales > Gigasporaceae > Cetraspora > Cetraspora pellucida. Next base: position 8,181 of record CAJVQA010008701.1, read on the forward strand.
TTGACCTGTTTCTAGTACTTGATTAAACAAGTTAGTGAGTGTTAAAAGGATTATTTCCTTCATATGTTTGTAGAATTCATATGTTAGGCCATCAGTTCCTAGGGCCTTATTGTTTGAAAGATTGTCAATTATTTGACCAATTTCTTTTTTTGTTATTTGTTTTTCCAATAGTTCATTTTGCTGTAATGTAATCTTTGTCAAGTTGTTTATAATTTGTTCTGCAACTTCTTTATTGATTTCTTCACTTTTGTATAGTTTTTGATAGGACTCCTTGATGAAGTTCATGACTTGTGTTTGTGAGGCTTTATTTGGGCTATTTTGGTTTTTAATTTTGGAGCTGCAGTTTGTCAAATGCTTGATTTTGTATAATGAGTAGAAGTATTTTGTTGATTTTTCTCTCTCTTCTATCCATTTTGCATTAAACCTTACTCACTATTTGTCTAACATTGTGGTTAGCTCTTTCTGAAGCTCTATATTCAAGCCTTCAATAACCAGCTTAAGCTCTTCCAGATCAGGGTTTTTTGCTATTTTTTTGTTTAAACTACAAATTCTTCTATGTATTTTTTATGAATTGGATTAAGCACTTGTGCAGATCCTAATTGGCTGTGCTGTGGATGTTCTGTAGCTCTTGTATTATGCTAGACTTGAGTTCTGGAATGCTCCAGCATTTTCTATCAAATCTCTATATTGGGTTGTTGTTATGCTTAGATTTTAGGCTAAGCTTACATTCAACCAATAAATGGTCTGAGTTACCATAGCATGTGAAGGTGTTTTTGCATAAGTGACTATAGCTTTCTTCAATGTAGATGTAGTCTAGTCTGGTCACCATTTTTGGCCCTCATGTGTAGATTGGTAAAATGTAAGAAATGGTTCTTCTTTGGAGCAGATAGCTATGTTGATATAATCTGTAATAAGGTTTTCTATAAGCTTTCTGAAACTGTCATTTTGTGCTGTTGCTTGGCTTATTCTGTTTTTTTCAGAGTTTAGGTTTGTGTTAAAATCTCTACCTATAATGCAAATGCTTTCTTCATCCTTAATAGGTGCCCACTTTTTAAAGAAGAAGACTCTGTCCTCTTGTTTAGGAGGTGCATAAACATTTGTAAAGTGAAAATGTTGTTGCCTAATTTCTGTTTTAGCTGTAGTTATTTGTCTATCTAGAGATTCTTTCATGTTTGTTAACTTGATATATTTTTTTTCAGCCAAAATCACTGTTTTGGAAGACCAAAAGGAGTCAAAACCCTATTGTTTAGTTAGAAAGTTTCTTAAGGAGATGTCTTTTAAATTGGTTTCTTGTAGTAATATTATGTCTAAATTGTATGATTTTAGTAGAATAAAAGTTTTTTGTACTTTAGGCTTGTTATTTAAGCCCTTTATGTTCAATGTAGCAATTTTGATCATTAATTAAATTGAAAGTTGGATGAAGCTACACTGAACTTTATTAGTCTTGTGTTAAACTCTTTGTAGATGGCTTGGTAGGGAGCCTCCTTCATTCTTGTAAGAGTGACTTATTCTTGCTTGGTTCTTTCTTTTGTCTTTAGTTTTTTGTTTTCTATAAGTAACTGTAGTAAAAGGTGTTTCTTCTGTATTGTTTTCAATGTTAGCTGAGCTGACTATTGGCTTAGCTTCTTCTGTTTCCATTTTGTTTGATTCATTAATATCTGCTGTAGCAGTGATTGGATCAGATTTTTTGATGGTTTCTGTTTCTGAGAATGTATCTTCTAGTGTTATTGCTTCATTATCAGAAATGGAATCTGAAGTTGTATCTTTTGCATTTGTTAAGTTCTCTGTTTGTTCTTCAACTTTAGAAATGTTGATGTAGGGGTTGTTATAGCTAAAGCTTGTTTCAGAAAATGAGGTGTTTTGAGTTTTGATTTTTTCTCTATACTCTTTGGCTTCTTTTAATTACTGTCTGATCTCAATTGAAGCTTTCAGTTCTTTACAGTCTCTCTTGAAATGACTCTTCTTTTTATAGTAAAAACAGATTTTTGGTGCTTCCTTCTATTTGGCTGTTATTTTGTAATTACCAATATAGGTACTTTGAGGTATTCTAGTTGGTACCTCAGAGTCTTCTGTAGTTTCAAATGTAACTAACCATTGGTCTGAACAAACTGTAGTACCTTCATAAAGTAGAGGCTTAATTGATGCAATTTGTTCTATATTTCAAAAAACCTCAAGGACTTGATAGCTGATTATTTTGGTGTCTCCCATAGGCATATTTCTAAGTTTAACTGTAAGAAAATATCAATTTAGGTTGATTGAAATGTATCCAAAAAAGCTTGTTTAAAGAGGGAGATTCCATTAGCTGCATAAAGCTGAACTGCTTCCTTATTTTTGAGGACCACTTCAAGAAATGATTGTTTTTCTTTAGCCATATGTAGTTTGGCAGCTACAAGGTCTTCTCTCGAACTAGCAGCTAGAGCTGTAATTATGTTATTAGTAGGAATATTGTTTAAGCTTTGGATGTTTAGTATAAGAGCATTTTCATTTTTAGAACATATTTTTTGGCTAGAAGAGGAGTTTGTGAAAATAGCTTTTCTTCCTTTAAGTCTTGTAAATAGCTCAGACCATTGTTTTGGTCTTGTGCTATTATTTGTTGTATCTTTGTTTGGTGTATTCTTTTTTTCATGATTTTCTAAAGATGTAATTGGTTGCTAACTGGTGGAGTTCTTGTGGTTGGTGCTGAACTGGTGCTCACATGTTCCTGTTTATCAAATTTTGACACATTCTTTTGGTTGTTTGGCTAGGCATGTGCTTCTGGTTTAGTGTGTTTTTCCTTTTGTCTTTTTGTTCATTGTTGTTTTCTCTGTGTTTGTTATTGTTATTATTATTTTTAGCTTCTAGTTCATTTTTTGTTTGACTGACCCAGTCTGAGCTAGTTTCCTTTGTTGTTATAGTTGTTTTCATATTTGTATCCTGTTGAATGTTTGTAGTATTGCTTGTCTTCTGTTTTGACTTTCTTGTATAGAAGTCTGCTCATATTTGCTAATAATAGTTTATGCTTTTTGGGAGTTATGTATCTCTCTTTGCTTGAGTTTAAAAAGTGAACTGTTTCATTTGAATATGGAATTTTGTATTTCTATAAATTCCAGTAATGAACTAGAAAGAGTTTTTATTTTTTTTATTTTTTAGCTATAATATTTGTTGCTAATAGTCCTATAATATCAAGTTTATTATCTATCATTCATTTGTATAGTAATTCTATTAATTCTATTTTCTGGCTATTTACTTTGAGACCATTAATGTTATGTGTTGCTAGTTTAAGCTTAATTTTTTTATTTTCATATATTCTTCCTATACACATTCTATATTGTATATATTTGTCTCTTGCTGAGAGTTATCTTCATCTATTTGTTTTCCTTTTTCTTTATTGTTATCTATATTCGATAGCTTCATTTCACTTTTTCTAGAGTTTTCCTTTAGATATAGAGTGTTTTTTTTGTAGTATTTCTGTTCTGCTTACTTGATCTTGTGAAGAGAAGCTCATCTCTATATCTGTTAACTTTGGGTTAACTTTAATGACTATTAGGAGTAATTTGCTGGTTTTCACCTTTCTGCTGCACTGTTATCTTCTTTTTGTGCTTCTAATTTGTCAAGTCTGCTAAGAATTCTGAGTAACAAACTTTTTGTAAATGTTTTCTTGTTGCTTTTTCCCACTCTTTTGTTTTTCTTCTTTTGTTTTCTCATTTCTTTTCTTCTTTCTTCATATTTGTATTCTCTTTTCTAGTACTATTTTCTTTTTTCTCATTATCATAGTCTTTGTTAATTATTCTTGTTTTTTCTTTTATCTTTCTTCTGACCTTGTAGTCTTCCCAAAAGACTGTGTAGTTGTTATACCTTATTGGTTTAAATTGTGTTGCTTCTAATTCTTTCTGACTTGCAAATGTAATTATTGCAAATCTTCTGGAATTACTATTTCTATTTGTTGGAATATATACTGATTTTGCAAAAGCAACACCTCTGGGAATCTCTAGTAGTTTTGCTGTATAGCAACTTTGTCTATTTCTTTGTTCATAATTTTCTTCTCCTTGAGTTGCTCAGACTAAGTTATTATTATTTAATCATCATTACTGCTTGTAACCTCAATTACTGCCAGTGCCTTAAATTGCATTCTTTTGACTTTTACTATATGTATATTGCCAAGGCTTCTGTACATATACTCAATTTCTTCATACTTAACATTTACTGGCAAATCCCAAATTGTTATATATCTTGTAATTTCCATCTTCTCTTTTTTTCCTTTGCTAGAGCTAGATGTTTTTGCCTTTTCTTTAAGGTGTAGGTTGAATTTCTCTTTTTGTGAGTATAAGGCCATTTGATATCTTTCTTTGTATTTTGGTTTTGTTGTTCTTTTACTTTTTTTAAAAGTTAAATTAGATTTTTTTTTTGGAATTTTTAAACCAGTCTCATTCTTTTTTTTTTTTTTTTTTTTTTTATATGCGAATTGGCGTTCTTTTTATTAAGATTAAATATTATAGAATTTTACATTATATACAAGTAAAACATTTACTATCTATGAATTTAACAAGTTTAAGTACTTTCTTGCTTTTTTGT
>CAJVQA010008702.1:0-12729 GCA_910591915.1 Cetraspora pellucida
TAAAAGTATAAATAAAAGATTTTTATCATTTAAAAGATAAAAAATTTTATTTCACTTTTGAAAAATTTTGAAATGAACACTAATACAACTAATATCGCTTCTTCTCAACAACACTCTCAATCAATGCCTCCAACTGATACTTCTTCTCATCAACAACTGACTTAATCTTTTTCTCATCAACAATCGACTCCACCTTCTCATCAACAACTGACTCCACCTTCTCATCAACAACCGACTCCACTTTCTTCTCATCAACAACCAACTCCACCTTCTTATCAACAACCTCAAATGATTAATATTGCTTCTTCTCATCAACAACTGATTCTACCTAATATCGCTTCTCTATACCAACCATCTCATCCAACTCAAAATAATGATTATGATTCATCGGATTTAGCTGCTTCAAATATTATAAGTATCTAAAAAACCTTTGCAACTATAAGTAATAAATCCCGATAAATACAAGCATGACGTCGAACTTACCATCCTTCAACGCAATCCTCTCAACCATCATGCTCATGACATGGATCACATTCTCCACAATATAAACCACATTCTCCACCTGATGATAGAAATCATTCATTATCCCCATCACCACCACACTCATGTCCACAATCACGAGGAAGATCGACAGAAAGACAATCTTCCTCTAATCAGCATAATCAAGGTAATTAATGTTAATTAATGATTAAATCTATATAAAAGCCTTTTTTTTTCATGTAACTAAAAATAAAGTTTTTTTTTACTTTTTTTTTTACTTTTTTTTTTATTTTTTTTATTTTTTTACTTTTTTTTGAGGGGCTTGTTGACCTTAAAGATCGTGTCTGCCACTACCGCCAGCAAGTAGATGAGTGACTTTTCACTCAACACCAGCAGTTGTATATCTTAGTGAAAAGGCTCAGCGAAGATGTAAGAGAGGTTAAGGTGGAATTAAAATACCAGCAAAGTGATGTGAAAAATGAACCTTTCCCAAAGGTCCTAGAAGTTAGTATTTCATGCAGTTTTGATAATGGTAAATGTTTGAAATGATTTCTTTGTATTTTAAATGAAACTTACTTTAAAGTCTTTCACTTTTTTTAGGAAATTTTTACTGGCATTGCTAAATGTCTCTTCCTGTACCATGTATATCCTACCCAAACCCTAATCAAGGAAACATTGAAGGGCTACCTAGAAGAAAAGTTCCTGGATTTTATGTCTAATCTAAGCAGCAACGAATTCACAAACCGTTTTCATAGTTAATGGTTGAGTCCGGTAATATTCCTTTTTTAATTATATCTATTGCTTATAATCATTAATAATCATTTTTTAACTTTCTCAATTTATATTATTTTGTGTTAGGTAATGATTTTTTATTATATATTGTTTATGATAGTTTTTGGTTTCAATTTTCCAAATACTTACAATTTACATTATATAGCTCCTAAAAAAAATCAAGAACACCTGTAGTACTGCTCTTCAGAGCATTAAGTCAGCAATTTGGAGTGTTTTTGGGGTTGAGAGGTTGCCCTAGTTAAGAAGTAATACGGCTGCAGCTGATATTGTAAGGTGGAAGGAAAGTCTAGAAGTAAGCGCATGCTATCGCGCACTTTTTGAAAAAAATGATGAGGACGTCTTTTGGGTGTCTCTTATCGCAAGAACAGCTTTTACTATGATAGCAGTCTCCTCCATGATTAGTGAACATTGTGTGTTCACGCTTGCAGTTTGTGACATCCTTCTCAACCCCCACTCATAAAGCATTTTGTGTAAGGAATTACGTATGAGACATAGAATTGAACAATATTTAGTAAGTAATTGTATATTTTGTTTTTAGAGATAATAGTATTAAGATTTGATATATTTGCATAGAGAGATTTCGAAAATGGTGGCCCATCACATGAGTTTGCACAAAATATATTAAATAGTGAAGCTGAAAGTAATAAACGATCAAGAGAAGTCTTGTCTCATGATTCCGATCTTGAAACTTATTTCCGAAAAAGTCTGTCAATGTCACAAGAAAAGATGAATGAATTGTTTAAAATCGAGTATTAGCGATAGTTTTTTTGTAATTTTTTTCTTTATATTATGTTTTTTCTTTACATTGCATTATTTTTTGTTTTTTTTCTTTATATTGTTCTTTGTCTTTGTATCATGTTTTTTTTAATGTTAATATATCGGTTTTAATATTGACTATATGCATGTAATAAAGGTTATATTTAATAAAACCAGTTATTGCTTTAAGCATTTTTAAAAATAGCATCATTGTTGCTTTATTGCTATAAATTAGTAGTATAAAATTTATTTGATAAATATCGATATATATCAGATTTTTTATATAATCGATTAATAGCGATTTTCTGTTATAACAACTATATATTGATGTTTATCTCAATCGATATAACCCAACAGGAAGAATTATTATCAATATATATCTGTGTAGATAATAATCAATACATATCGGCCTATAATTTTTGCTGATGAAATACAATTGTATAACTAAAAAATTTATAATTTGTTAATATTTAAATTAAATAAAAATTTTACTAGAATTATATTCAATTTAATAAAATTTAATTAAATACTAATTGTATAGGTTTTTATAATTGTATTTAATAATATTTTTTTTTCCATTGTGTAGCAACGGGTTTGCAGCTAGTAATTAATAAATAAATTATTATATCGATATAAAAAGTTTTCAAACATTTTAAATTTTGTATTACTGTATTACACCAACAAAATTTTGCAATCATGTGATATCAACAAAAATTCTTTAAGTTAGGGTAGGATCTATGTTTTAATAGGATTTTTAGAAATTCTAATAGCAAAATCGCTCAATGAAAACTTTTTGTTAATGCGCAGACGGTGATTTCTTATGCAGGTTTTTGAGAAATAAGCGATTTTTACAAAACGAACGTTTGTTTTGAACTTTCTTGATCGTGTTACGTTACACCAAATAGTGATTAACAATTGGATAATTTGTCGTCGATCATCATGTGCCTGCAAAATTTTGTTGGTGATCCTGGGGTAGTTAGTCTTTGTCTAAGTCTAACTCCGGACCGAGTTCAAATTAAGGTTCGACTTATGGAACCGAGTCGGACCGAACCGAACTTTTCACATCCCTACTTTTAATACATCTCTTTAATATCCAAAAAGATTTTCATCATAGTTTAACCGACATGCTGCGACACATTATCTTTACCAATACATAAAAATTTCTCTCATTACATATTGAAAACTTTTAAAGTTAAATATGAAAATATACTCTATTACTGTATTCTCTAAAGAAGAAGAAGAGGCAGTAAATTTAGCAGGAGAATATGATCTCTCTGGTTTTGGTTTTTTTCAACGTGGAAGGTTGATAAGTTTACTATGTATATATATTTTTTTATAAAAGTGACCAACTTAACTCATCTGGTTATATAGTGCTCAAGAGTTTATGAAGTTTTTTTCAAAAACCGTTGCAGAAAGAACAAAACCAGGGCAAAGATTGAGCGTTGAAGAGAACAGTACGTACGACTTTTTATGCCTAATTTAAATTGGGTTATAATTTTAAATCTTTCTTGTTAGATTACGTATTCTATTCTCATGCAAGAACCGAAGGCCTTGCTGGAATCATTATTTGTGATAACGAATATCCACAACGAGTAGCTTTTTCTTTATTGGGCAGAGTTCTTGACGAATTTCTTATAAAGTTTGCCCGAAATACGTGGAAGCCACAAACAATTTCTTATCCCGAACTTAAAACTTACTTGATAAAATATCAAGATCCAAAAGAGGCTGATCAAATCATAAAAGTTCAGGAACAATTAGATGAAACTAAATTAGTTATGGTACGTCGATATCTTTCAAAGTGACGTATAATTTTAAAAAGGTTTTAAATTTTTGCCCATTTTAGAACAAGACGATTGAAGGCCTCTTGCAACGTGGCGAAAAATTGGATGACCTTATTGATAGATCTCAAGAAATTTCATTTCAATCAAAAGCATTTTATAAACAAGCGAAGAAGGTTTGTACATTGTTCTGCTATTGTCATTTGGTAAAATTTTAATATTAATTTTTTTTTTCTTTTCAGACAAATAGTTGCTGCACTATCTCATGATTCATCATAGTTACACATTCTTGATTTTTATCTTATTATTTATTCCAATATATACTTCAATATCTGGTAATGAATAGAATTGGTTGAGGTTCCGAATAACTATAAAGATTTCTGATTCACATGCATATCTTAATTAAACTAATCTTTAATAACCTGAAATTGAAAATATTTGGCCTCTAATTCATGATGATTATCGAGTGTAATAAAAATAATATTAGAATTTTAATTGGTATATAAATATAAATACAAAGTATAATATTATGACAATATTACATTGTTAAAAAAAAATACCATGCAGTTCTACAAATCGACCATTTTAAATTATAAAACACCTAAAGGATCTTCAACGGGAATCGCGGATGTTACATTGTTATTGGCTTTTTTCAAATTATTCGTTGAAGATACTGATCCTATACTGTCACTTCTATTACGTTCAGTATTTTTTGAGCGTTTTTGTGTTAAGTTTGATTTTTTAAATTGGTCCTCATCCTCTATTGGTTCATCTAGATATCCATAGTTCACACGTTCTGAAGAATAACTAGATAACCCACTAATACTTACGATACTAGATCTTTTGGGGTTAAATAATGAATTATCGTCATCTTCCGTGCAACCTTCAATCATCCAACTATATTTTGAATTAGATGCAATGGATGATTTTGGTGTACCAAGACTACGCTTATCTGCATCATTCAATTTGACCTTTGATTTAGGTAATGAAATTGATGTTGGTTTTACTCCTCTGGGTGATGATCGAGACTGCGTGGTTGATATTAAACTCGGTTTTTCGCCAACTGAATTAGATATTTTAATTTGATCAGCTAATGGATTTGATTGTTGTAATAATGTAGATTGTGATGTTTCGTCCGAGAGCGGCGATGAAAATGAAGAAAATGATGGTGGTGATGATTGAGGAATTTCAACATCTTTCTTAGTAGATTCCGAAATTGGTACTTTGGATGTATTTACAGTGGATACAATCTTCTCTTGTTTTGTTTGAACCTCTTTAGTTACAGATGCGGTTTCATCTTCTGTCCCAGTCATGCTCACCACACTAACACCATCATCAACAACTTCCCAATGCTCATGATCTTCCGCATTGTGATTTGTTAAATCCAGAATATGGGGATTGAATTCTTTAACTGACCCATTAAGTACATCTCTAATGTGCTTAAGCCCGTGCAAAACGTTAAGAATAGAAATCTCGTTTGAAGTAGGTATGTTAGATTCTTCGTTGTTGTTACCCGAGATGTACTCGAATGAAGAGCGAGATGTCGTTCCATCTGAACTCTTTTCAATCTTATCTGCATCTCCCGCGTTAACCTCTTCCCTAGACTTAGTTTTTCCCAAGATTTCTTGTTCAAGAATGTTAATGCTTCTTTGCACAACGATTCCCATTTGCCGATTTTGCTCCTTAAATTTTAAGAAATCTTCTGAATTTTGATGAGATTCTGTTTCATGTACTATATGTTGATAAGAATGTGCATATCTTTGGGGAAAATCAGTCGTACTTTGACGTTTTCTATGATCATATTGACCATCAGGTCGACGAAGATTTTTCTACCAAAAAAATTTTTATGCGAATCAGGTGATCTGATACTTCATTATGCAACAATCGTACAATAAAAAAAGAATAATTTACTTTTACTTCTCCAACCGCCGACAAAATAGCTTTATTAATTATCACTGCGCTATTTTTAGTCACATGAACAAATCCATCAGGTACCAAACCTTCAATACGATTTTGTTCTCGTTGGACAGGAATCTGAATCGGAATGGTGGGTTTTCGTAACCTGATTGCATTTTGTTGAATTATATAATTACCACCTTCAGATGATAAATGATCACGAAGATATATCGCTTGCGGGACGAGAACTTCGACATCATTTATTGAAGGAAAGCGCATTAACATGCTTAAACAACCTGCATAATCTGATTCAAGTACTGTCAAAATAATGAAATGAATACCTATTAGTATCAAATATTAATAAAATGTCATTATTTATCTACTTACACTCGTCACGAATACGCAGCATAAGTGCCACACATACGAAATCGACAATTCTTAGTGTCGGATCTTCAGCAAACATTCCATCCCATAATATTAAAACCTGATTCAAAGGAAACTCGCGTCCAAAGAGAAGTCTTATCCAACGTCTGTAATGTAAAATAATTGTTAATCAAATTGTAGCATTTAATTAAGCGCGTGTGGTCAGTCACTGTAACCCATTATCAAAAGGAATTTGTAAACATGAAAGGTAAATTGAGATGACATGATTGCGATATCTGAATACCTTTTGAAAGCTTACTTGCCTTAAAAAAAGGGTCAGTGACAATATTTACTAAAACTTATGATACAAAAAGGAAAAACAAACATACATTCCATAAAGTTGAGGTTCAATGTCCAAATTTTTCAAATGATGATATAATTCAGGGTCAATTGTTCTGAGATACTCATCATGAATTTTATTACATTTCATGACTACGGGTGTTAATTTTGCAGCCTTTATAAATTTCAATAAATGGTTTATATGATATATATATTAGTCGTTATGTACAAAACGTTATGTGATAATAAATGATATTATATTAATTTACCTCCGCTTGTACTTCTTTTATTAAACGAGCATAATCAACATCTGAGTTTTGACCCGCGCGCTACAAATTTAAACACTTCTATAAAATTATACATGAAAATAATAATCAATATAAAGCTATGCACACACCTTAACAGGTCTACGATTGAACACTTCATCATTATATTCGTAATAAACTTTAGCAGATTTCATTAACGAGGAAAAGAGTGCAAAAGTATCATGTTCTACATAATCTGCACTCAATGCTTGTCTAATTGTAGCCTCTTCGCCATTCACCATTGTGTATCCATTTGTACTGGACAAACTTTCATTATCAACAACCCATAATATTGGAGCCAAAAGTTCGTGCATTCCTTGACGATATGACACATCGGTATTCATTTTACAATAAATGAAAAGAATATCGAGTAGTCGATTTTGGGCTGATGTGGAACGAAAATATTCATTTTCCGGAAATCTATAAAAATTCAATTAACTTTTACAAATGGCTACATCAACAAGTATAATATATAAATATATTATAGCATAACACATTACGTTCTTTCCACATCCTGTTTAATGATTTTTCGTAACTCCGTATCTTTGAAATATTCTTGCCAAGGGTTCTAAAAGATAATCGTTCGACAAATTAGCATTATGCTTCTATTCTATAAAATATTTGATTCGATCACATACAGCTTGGTCCAAAGACAATGGATTATTAATGCTTAAATCAGCGTTACTATCATTTTCGTTATCAGTAGCTGGACTCGTAATATACTTTTGGCGAAGATCCGTATAATGTTGTCGTTCTTTATTAAGAGTAAGAGACCAAGTTGCGGTGTCTAAACTTGGCAAGTAAGCCAAATATAACTGCATGTATAGATTGTCAAGGATATTAACTAATTCTGTTACAAAAAGCAACAAAATTACTCAAAGAACGAAAAATCCACCTTCCAGCAAATAGATCTCAGGCCCTGAGAACAAATATTTCCATTATATCCTTTCTCACGTAAAGAACTTAGGGAAAGTAAAGGGTCCTTAAAAATAACGTCCCACTTGGCTCTAGATAAATGATGTTGCAATCCGAATTTATTTCTTTAGTCATACTCTGAAAAGTTAGAAAAGAAGAGGGTTAAAGACATACTTCACTTCTTCAAAAGAAAGGCTGTCCATTATTCAAGAATAACTCAGACTAAGTCTATATTATATTATTATTTATTTATGTCATGAACCAATTTTTAGTGAGGGTTGTACAATTTTACAAAAAAGATGTGAAACGGGATCACTGCGATTTATAGTATACATAGTAGGTCTCGTCGAATTTAAAAGGAAAACCGGCGGATGATAATGCATTAAGCAAATGCGATAAACTAAGGTCATTAAGAAGCAATTATCCACCAATTTAGTTAATTACCTTACGATTATCAACTACATTTATTCCTCTACTATATAATCGAAGATAAATACTAATAACTAATACATATGCACAATACAAAAATTACAAGATAATTAGTTTCTACAAATGTCCTAAAAAATTAATCAATTTTTTCAGATAGATTTAGTTTTATTAATCTTCTGCTGGAAGGCCATCATCAACTGAAAACATAAAAAGTGTTAAGTTTCGTAATGAATGAAAAAAAATACATCTGCTCGTGAAAATTACCTCTTCTCCTATAAATAGTAATTTCTTGTTGTTTGAAGTATCTCCGGTTCTCCTCATCAACGAGTACAAGATTAAGATAATAACGTGTGGAGAATTTTTTGTTTACATCGCGAAAAGTTGGTGTCAACTCGAATCCACCGAGAAACAGGCGAATAGGAATCGTCTCCCCTAATCAACAAATATAGACCAATTATTAGTTGTTCGTTATGCACCAAGAGCTATGCCATACATGAACTCACCGCGTACTGGCGCACCATCCATAATCTCAAATTTGGTAATCGTCTCACTTTCATTATATTGATTTGGCGCTAGATAATTCAATAAATAGAGAAATTCACATACAATAGTATACAATAGAAAATTATTTATTAAGAATTACCTGCTCCAGTTGTTTCACGGCGAATAATAGACAGCTCCATATGTCTAATCTTTATACGAACAAGCAGGAAGTAAATCTTTCCCACAATGACATCTTTAAGATGGTATCTGTATAAATTAAACAAATTATTAACTAACTGTTAACAAATGATAAAATATTATGTCTAAATACACAATAATAATACCTTGATTTGTTATACTCAAATTCAATATGTAAGCAGTCTTCGATACCCACTTCCATCTTAATAGAACTATTACTATCTGATGGCATACGATACGAGTATACCCATATATCTTTCTCATTCACGATATCTGTTAAACGCCTTGAAATAGTTACGCGTACAAAATATCTGAAACATAGATTAGACCAGTTCAATATTTTAGTTCAAAGCTACATGAAATCATTATATAATTATTACCTCAGCTTGACGTTTATTCCATGGTAACTTTCATATGGTTTTTCAACATTTTTGAATTCAAAGTCAAAAGACTGTGGTTGATGCATCTCACCGGGTACAGCCAATTCTTGAACAAGTGCTGTAAATTCGTAATGGTTACCACGATCATAGAATAGCTCTACATTTAGCAAAATAATTTCACACGTAATTAGATCAATTAGCACGTAACTATATGAAACTCTTTTTGATTTATAAACGAGTCAATCCTTTACCGATGTTTCCAACAAATTCGATTTTAATGCCTTGATGTTCAAGCCTTTTGCCGTCTCGAGGTCTAATAGTCACCTATGATAATTATAATAAGTTCAAGATTGTTTAACACATATTTTAAAAATACCGTTACTTTAGTCTATGGTAAAACGAATCAGCCATTATAACTTACTCTTCCAGCCACTGTTTCACCATCAAAGTATAAAGGGAATTTATCCCGGCGGTCCTTGTCAATCTTTACCTCCACTTTCTTTCTATTCTCTTCACCATTGAATCGAACGTCAATGTCAACTGGTGCACTGAAGTTAAAAAAGCTCTATTTGAAGCAGAAAAGGAACTTTTAGGTGTTGTTAGTAGCCAGTAAGCTTAAATCAAATTTACAAGCAAATACTAACGGCCATTAATCTTCCAAGATTAAAAGAATGACGATAATAGTATAAAATCTGTAGGACTTATGATTACTATATGTAACTCGGTGTCACCTTCACCCCCTGAAAAATTAAATTTGTCCTCTCTTGATTTCTAAGTCCAAGCGTAACTTTTTTTTTTTTAAAAAGAAAAAATTCATTAAGAAACTACCTTCTGTGGTTTAATTAAAAATGCTCCTTGTGAAATTTACTAATAACTGCTAAGTTATTTTAATCAATATCCAAGCTATAACACGGTTTTATTACAGAGAAGGATGCGCTATCTAAGATCGATCGCATACCCCTGCTTAGAAGAACTAATTAGTCAGGGTACATACGTCACCGCGCATAAAATAGAAAATTTTGTTTTCATTTTTGCCTACTAATCATGGATGGACATATCATCGACGTACATGCACACCTGTATCCTTCTTCCTTTCCGACTACTCCCATCGAACAAATTTTAATTCGTGCGAAGTCCGCGAACGTATCTTCAATCGTTTCCGTTCCAGAAACACTGGAGGATGCTCAAAGCATTTTCGAATTGAAAAATGATTTAACGTTATCAAGCTCACTTAGAGATATGATTGAGCCGTGCGCGGGCTTGCATCCCGCACCGCAGGGCGCCATGAGTTTAGTTAAAGTGGATCAAGCAGATAGCATTCTTCAGTTTATAAAAGATAAATCATCAGATTTGGTTGGCATTGGCGAAGGTAAAATTATATAATGTTCGATTCTTCTCCTGCATATTTTTACTCACTATACTTTTCACATAGTTGGTTTGGATTTTACCCCACGCATTCTAAATAGTGCTATAGATGCGTATCCTGATTTAAAATTGAGCGATGAGGAACTTAAAAATGTTCAGCGTGCCATCTTAGCGCGTCACATTGATTTATCTATTCAATTTGATCTTCCTCTCAATGTTCACTCTCGTTCTGCAGGTCATCATACTTTGGATTGTTTGCGAGATTATGGTGCAAGAAAAGTTGTAATGCACGCATTTGATGGTCGAATACAGTACGCAAACAAAGGTGTTGAAATGGGGTTCGTTAACCATTAAAAGTTACAATGTTACGTGATCTTTCTTTTTTTTTTCTAATCATTCATTCATATAACTTTGTTAATCGCTACGATATCAAGGTTCTTTTTCTCGATACCACCTTCAATAGTTCGTTCTCCTCAAAGACAAAAGCTGGCAGCTGCTATTCCTTTATCAAATCTATTACTTGAAACTGACTCACCAGCTCTTGGACCTGAACAGGGTGTTGACAACGAGCCAGACAGTGTAATAATAAGTGCTAAAGAAATAGCTAGAATCAAAAATATAGATGTTGCTGATGTGGTAATTGATTAATTTGTTCTTGTCATTCTATTTGCATTCAATTCGTTTTATTGAAATATATTAAATTATAATTTATAGATTCGACAAACTACTGAAAATACGCACAAACTGTTTCCGAGAATCAAAAAGAGTTCTTAATAACACTATTATTATAATTCACCACTTTCGAGGGACGTCCAAAGTGGAGATAACTTATAAATTAATATTTTACTTAACTTTAGGGTTAAGGCAACTTTAGTTTAGGCCTAGGTAGTTATGTACATGGACAGTTGTTGAAAATTACTTAAAATTTCATTATGATAATTTTTTTAAGTAACATCTAAAAAAATATATAATTATATACTGTATTATTTAAATAAATTTATTAATTCTTAAAGTTTGAATATATTTGAATAGTATTAAACGGTTAGATAGTTAACATTTGATAGTATTAAAAAAACTGTGAATAATAAAAATCTATATAATTAGGTCCGAATATAGTATTTTTTTGATATTTTTATTAATACGTATAGTTGTATCTAAGTGATATTTTTACTAAGTTGTATTTCCTATATTACGTTGATCGTTGTTTAAAGTACTTTTTTAAAGAAAATAGTTTCACAGAACTATAGTGCCATGGCATTACCTTATACTATCAAATATTGGTGATTAAAAACAAAATAAAATTTAATTATTTTGATATTAGGGCAAGGGTAAAGGTAAAGGTTAGAAGTTAGTGCTAAATAAATTTATTATTAATTTTTTTTTTTTAAGTTCCTGCCTTTGGGGATCGATGTTTTTATTCAAGTATTTGGACGCAGGTGCCTCCAGGGGCTCCCTTACATTGGAGATTACAACTAGTTACGCATACATTTTTGGTGTTTAATTTAAGTAGTTCGCTTATACATTACTATACAGGTTCTATACTAGATGCCATACTTGCAAGTCAGCTATGAGTCTTGCCTATTTAATCCTCTGCATATGTAGTTTAACATGTTTCACAATGACATCTTTAAGGTTACATCCATCCAAAGTATCTAATATCTTCAAAATCTTTAAGATTATTTTATTCTTAACAGGAAACTTACTAGAACCTTTTGTGTTTTATACACAGTTGACCTAGTTTTATATAACTTATTATAGTTGCCTAATACTTGCAATCATAGGAGTTATCTGTTTAATCATTATACATATTACATTATTTCTATTTTTGTAAAGTTTATTAGAATTCTAATATTTATTATTATGATAACTTCTTTATTATCTTTTATTAATTACTATTTAGGACTAACAAGATTTTTCTAATTTCCAATTTAGATAGTTTGGTATGGTATACATATGTATTCTTTTTTTTTGGTAATTCTGATAACCTAGTAAGTTATATGTTTATTTATATATTTTGTCATCTGGTTTATCTATTATCTTTTTGAAAATATTTTATAGACTTTTATTAGTCTGATTGTATTATCAAAAGTTTATATTATCTCTTTATTTAAGAATTTTTAAATGAATTTCTGATTCTTCAATTTCTTAGTTTATTATATTGTAATAGAATTTATTTTTTTTTCTATATTAGTATATATTTATTTTTAGCTCTATATTATATTTTATAATTTTTCTAATATTTTTACATAG